>BQNB010048716.1:0-42417 GCA_026074375.1 Tanacetum coccineum
AAATTGGTAACTTCATCCAGATCAGTGTACACACCAAGTATTGCATTCATATGATCATCATAGTAATATTCCCTTGAAAGTTTGTTCACGTTTGACTGATTTCAAAATATTGTTCACGTTCTTTCAGAAATACATTTGACTGATTTTCTTTAAAAGATTTGTCATTTTTATCTTTTCTTTGCACTGTTGTAAATCAAGTTCAAGATTAATCGCATGTTTCTGAAGTGCTTCAAAATTCTTTGACGTTGTTCTTTTCAAGATGTTCACATTTTTCCCAGGTTTCTACGTAATCACATTGCAAATTAGTAAATTCATCCAGATCAGTGTACACACCAAGTATTGCATTCATGTGATCAGCATAGTAATATTCCCTTGAAAGTCGGTCGATTTCATTCAAAAACTGTGTTTTTTGAGTTTCCAGTTAAGATTTGAGAGTGTCTACTTCATGCTCAAGAGAATTAAAGTATCTCAAATCAGCAACCATTTCCTCGTTCAAACACAAGTGAAAATTTTCTAAGTCCGCATTGAGTCTGCTAATTTGGGGGCCAAAATTTCCTTCTATTGTGTTTTGAATGAAAGGATCGATGTTACCAAAATATGTTCTTTTGGCAATTGTTTGTTTGCAATGTTCCACTCTGTCAAAAATCGTGTCAACACTCTTTTTACCCTTTTGATCCCAAGGAATGGATTCATCCATTCGTTTTTCTAACAAAGTTGTTTGTTTATGAAAAGACTCTTTGGAAAATTCCTTATTAAAAGATGTATGACTCATCTTTGATGTTTTTGAAAAATAGTGTTGTTCACCCGACTTTTCCCGTTGTGGAATGATAGGTGTAAAATACACATATCCATGTATACCTAAAATAACCCAATTAAACCCAAAACAAACCAAAATTGGCAAAAAGATCGATCGTTTTCTTCAGAATCAAGGGTCAAACATAACGCAGAGATAATCATTTCTAGCAACCAATATCAATTAGACGAGGAATTCGCTCTTTGAGCTTTCTTGAGGAACTCAGGTTTTGCAAACTCTTTTAACATATATGTATAAATCATATTCATTAATTTGACCAGAATTGGACCGGTTATTATATACGAAATCATTCATCAAACCTTGACTTTGTTTTCTAAAGCAATGACTTTAACAAGTTCCTTGTCTTCGCGAGTTTGTAAAGCTTAATCTGAAGCCACTTTTGCTTTGTGACATTATGGAGAAGGTTTCTTGATTGCACAAAGCTCCTTTTACATATCCGAAATACGTTTGATATACATCATTTATTTTTGAGTATATGCATTAGAATGACTTTTCAAAATCGATTTTGTATGACAATAAATCCCTTTAGCTTTTGCACATCAATTCCACCTTTGACGCATATTCACATCATATATTTATTAAGTTCCGCATGGGACATTCATTGTTTGCTTCTTTGAAATGGTTATTTGATGATTCTAAACTTTTATTCTTAGTTTTGAAATCCTCAATTTCACCTTTCAAATTATCAACTAACTCCTTGTTTGATGATTCCAAAAATTTATTTCGGTTTTTGCTCTCATTAATTTCACATTTTAGTTTCTGAATTAAAGAAGCAAGAAAATCACGTTCTTGATCAAGATCATCAGTTTCATCCTAGTCATCCTGAACACTATCATAACATATATCGAAATGTAATCAATATGAAAATTGGTGTCACCATGTTCCCCAGAACGTATCATGACAATTACTAAATTCAGGTTTGCTCAGAGATGTTCATTTTCCATGGCAAACACATTATAGTGTGTCATATTTTTTACCATACGCATTGGCGTCATCATCAAAGAATGGTCTAGATTGGTTCCAACTGACTAGGAGTAACCTCTTAAAGTTGTGCCATGTACATATAATGTGCTTCCAATTCCTGATCATCAGACTTATCACCAGTATCATCCTTCCAAACAGCTTGTTCTGCATTTCAACTGAACCCCAGCTGTCTCTTGTTTACATAATAACATCTTTTCCCTTGTGATAAGCTGCAATCCTTTGCTCTTACGTTTCTGACATTCCCGTTGAAACAGCCCATATCCTTGCAGTTATAAACACTGAATCCTAGACTTTTGCACAACCTGAGTACCTAACATTTTCCCCTACCCCAGCAACATTAGACTGCCCTCGTGATTGATCAAACCCAGTTCCCTGGTAATTCTTGGAGAATTATCTTGATTAGCTCGACTTGTGTTTGATGAAGTTTTCGAAGTAGTTGTTGTAGGTTTGTATTTTCTGAACGATAGAGAAATTAAAGCATGAGTTTTGTCAATCTCCTTTTCCTTTGACATTTCCTCATCTTCATACCCGTAGCGGTTCAGGATCAAAGAAGGACAGAAGAGAGGTAACAATTGCTTTTCCTCTTTTTCCTGTCAACCTAATTGCGATCTGGTGGAGGAATATGATTGTTATTTGAGTAGGTGGATTTGATGATTGTAAACGTGTTAGTTGATCAATTTCAATTGCAAGTGATTAGCTGTACGTTCGTAGTCCTTTCAGTTCTTATCACATTGACTTCATTCTGGTGTTGCTTCAGAATGTCAGAAAGCTTGTGAAGGAGACAGTCTTCATCTCTTTGACCCTGCTTAACAAGTGTCCAAAACCTTGCGCCATTCTGTTGTAAGTTGAAGTAAGACTCTGGACATTCACTTGATGATTAGTAACTTGCCATCAAATTTTGGACAAGCCTCATTCATCATCGTTGTAAAACCGTGAAGTAATTACGATTCAAGTGAATCACCATCCCGTTATGTTGAAAATTTTCAAACACCCCATATAAATTGGTCTCAGATCTTGAACATTGAGTGATTCACCTAGTTCAACCTTTCAATGGCTTTCCACATTTCACATGCATTCGGACAAGCTCAACTGTAGAGTAGTATATCGTTACCTATCCTTGATGAGAATGATCTGAACGCTTCACTTTTGGCATTCATTTGATGCCCGGTAATGTCTTGTGAAACATTCTTGTAGTTCTCATATACCGTCCGTTAGTTGTTTCAGAACCTACCTTCAGCAACTGGAACTATTTTCACAGCCCAATGATACGTGTTATGGTGGATTTTTAAAAAAGAGATAAATGTGATGAGTTCACTGTTAGGTTTAGTGTCCAATGTATCTCTTGATTCTGGATTTTCCACATGAACATAAATACCCGGTGCTAACAATGGTGGACGAACTTTGCTACCCGCTTCCCATGATACATTATTGAAGAGCAATTGATGAAATGAGTTTGCTAAATTGGTATTTTAATTTTGAACATTTGATGGAAGTTTTGTAAAGGATATCGGTAACTTAAAAAGTGTTTAATAATTGATAGATTGTAGTTTTTAAAATGAATTAACGTTCACTGGATTTACAAATCTTTGATTAAAACGAGAAAAGAAATCGTATCTTTGTCGCGGGATTTTTACAAAATCAAGAAGAAACCGTGAATGAATAGTTAATTGACATTTCAAGTATGACTAAGGTTGATTGTTGGTAATTGATTGTAGTGTTTGTTGTGTTGATATTGTCCTTTTATGTCCAATAAAGTTCAAAGAACCTTGTAAATTAGTCCAGAAGTTTGTTTTGTCTTGCTGTTATGTTTTGATTAAACTGAATTAAGATAGATTCTAAATTCGGTCAAATACCAACCTATGCGCCGATCGACCTCAACTTATAGATAAAACATAGGTTTTCAATAGACAAAACGCAGGAGCAAATCTCAACTTGTAGATAAAACTCAAGAGCAAAACGCAGTGACTTTTGACCAAAACACAGTGAGCATGAGCAAAAAAGCAATAAATCGAATTTTGGTCATAACACAACACTTCTTGGTCAAGAACGCAACGGATTTCCTTGGTCAAAACGCTAATGATATCTTGGTCAAAACGCAAACGAGTCTTGGTCAAAACGCAAACGAATTTCATGGTCAAAACACAACGATTCTTGGTCAAAACGCACGATTCTTGGTCAAGACACAACGAGTCTATGTCAAAAAAACGCAATCAAGAAATTTAATTGGGCAAGGTTTCTCTATCAAAATTCATGTGAGGGTCATCAACTTGTGACAAAACGCCAAACGAGTATGATCAAAACGCAACGAGTCTGATCAAAACGCAAGCAACGAATATTATCAAAAACGCAACTGAGTCAGATCAAAATGCAAACGAAACTTATCAAAACGCAACGAGTCTTATCAAAACGCAACGAATATAACAAAACGCAACGAGGTCCTGATCTAAATGCAATGACTAATACTCCTTCAGAAAGGCAAAAACGGCAGCCAAGAAAAATCTTCAAACTATTCCTTATAACTACGAAATGAGATAAAACGCACCTAGTAATGATGCAAGGAATTGATCTAAGCCTGAAAGTACAAGTCTTTAACACTTTAAACCACGAAACAAAGATCAAAGTTTGATTTTTTTTTTTTCTTTGCTTTTTTTCCGGAACCAAAATATAACCAACTAACCCCGAATTCCACACAAAACAAACACTACACACCGCCTTTGGCGAGTAGACCCACATGTATCCCACTAGTTTAATCCATTACACAACTATAATCTATACCAAGATGCTAGAAAATAAGACTTATGGGACCTAATGTATTAACTCTGATATTTTGTTATGGCATCACATGAAATCTTGTCTTAAACGTCCATTTATGGTCGTTTCCTATGTCTTGATTGTTGTACTTTGAAGTAGCACCCCAATGTTACCATTCCGCTGCTACCAGATTTTGGGGGTGCTACAGTACTCTTCCGATTCTTGTTGTTGTTTGTACTTGTGATTGTTTGCAGGATTGACCCAAAATTTTCTGAAGACTCTCGTGTTCGGTGTTTTGTCCTGGTCCACTCGAGCTTCCTAGCCTTTGCATGCCATTAGTTTAGGGAAATCCAATATCCTAAAGATTTTTATCGACTAACATTTAACTTTTAGCATACTTGATAAACGGCTAAAGATTTTTGTAATACCTTCTTCAAGCTTGAGTTATGCATTCGACCTTTTTGAGTTCCAGTATGGGGTTTTTAAGTCTTAGGCTAGGAAACATTGAGGACAATGTTTGATTTTAGTATGGGGTAGTATATCTTCGATATGATCTTACCTATTTTTGCCTGTTGTTCTCACATACCCCGTTTTTCCCACCAAAAATTTTCAAAAATATGAAAATTTTTAAAAATTTCAAAAATAAAATAAGTGTTTTTGTCATAATTTTGACTTTCTTGCTGGGTAGAATAAGAGTAAATTTTGACCTGATCGAGCGTGTTGAGCTCTAGCTTGTTCCTTAACTTTTAGGCTAAGCGTTTGCCAAAATTTGCGAAGAATGAAAAATGATAGAGTTAAGTATGAGTAGGATGCTAAACAAGGATTAGTTAGAAATCCTAAGAGCTCATGTATGTAACTTGTTGCTTTTTCTCCCATAAGCTCTTAACCGGATTAATATACGTGCTATTTTTGGAAATTAAACTTAAATCATCAATTTTTTATGTAATATATAGCAAAAATTTTAGTCTTAGTTCAATCTTATACTTAAATTTTTCAAAAAAAAGTCTTCTCTATATAAAGTTAATATAAATAAAAAAAATGATGATAAAATGATAAAAAAATATAAAATAATAAAAGGTGTGGGTTGATAAAAGTTTACTACCTCTTGCCGGCTCACAACCGATGTGGTAGTCTTCTAAAGAAAGCCCATAGTAAGAATAAAAATCCGAGGCTGATTGCATAAATGTCTAAATGATTAAGTTTGAATTCTTTTTGTTAAATTTAAATATGCTTTTGAACTTTGACTATTCTATTTTACAATTGCATAAATCTCAAGAAAACGGTCAAAACCGGACAATCACGGACACGGGAACGGAATTGAGTTTGCAAAAGCCGAGAGAATGCTACTCATGGTCAACAAAAGTCCACACAAAATGACAAAAACCCAAAACTCCCAAATCAGTCCTTCAAAGAAAACCAAATTGCAAAAATAGTCCCTAAACCCTAACGGTGTTAACTCTTTTTATTATAAGAGTTAACACCCGTTAACCTCTTATATAAACCAAGCCCAAGACACACCCCGCGGCCCAAAACCCTTTATAAGCCCAAAAGTTAAACATATAACCCCGGGTCAAAGCAAAGTCAAACCCCCACCCCTTTTGTAAAAGTAAAACGCGGGAAAAGAAGTTGTTACTATTCACCCATCTTTAACCTTTTACCCAATGTCACAATTATAGGGTGAAATTCAATTGACAACATGGCAAGCTAATTCAAGTGGCTAAGTACAATATGGCAGGGATAAACGTCACATAAGCCCTCTCATTAGCCAATACCCACAAAGGGAATGCTACATGGATATTGAGAAAACACACAAGAATGCAAGATTTTACACTAAAAGGCTTAAAAAAGTAGCACAATAGCTCTGACACACGGAATGCCACGATGGCAATCCGTGTGCTCACCAAAGTGATCCAACGGCTTAAGATAGAGATCCAATGATTGGCATACATCAAGGGTGTGGATTAAGGGGAGCATCTAACTGAATCAGGACCTAGAAGCTTCTCTCAGGCAGTATAAATACAAGCAAGGACTCACTCACAAGATATCTAGGAGTAGGATATAAATTAGCTTATTAAAATTAGCTTTTGTAATTTTCAGTTAAAATGTTTTAGATTAATGTTTGTTTGATGTAATTTCCTTTTTCAATATTGTAAGCAGTTTTTCATTAATAGAATTCGAATTTTATCTTACTTTTCTAAAGCTCACTTTTACTCAAACTGTGTCTAATAAGCTAGTAATGTTACATAAGCTTCTCATAAGCTCAGATCAAGCTCTTTGAGTCTCTAAGCTCAAATTGAGCTATTAATAAGCTCTTAATATACTTAAATCTAAAAATCAGAAAAATACCTTGGCTTATTGGATTTTGAGCTTTTGGATGATGAGCTAACCATGGAAGAGCTCATAAGGACTTTTACTAGCTTATCATTGATAAGCTAGAGCTTGTAGACAGCTCACTTGAGCATTGATTTGCCTTTGTTTAGCTAAGGTTTCTTGTAAGTTCATTTACTCTTTCTGTCTTAATTTTCCTAGCTTAATTTTGCTTAAACTGCTTATATTCTGCTTAGTTGTTGCTTAATTGAGATTATTGTTATGTTTTTATGCTTATTAAGTAGTTCTAATAATCTGTTTTCTAGTAATATAGCATAAATCTTAGTGTTATTCTCTTTGTCCTAAAAATCTATAAAAATCAAAAAAATATTAGCTTAACTTGTAGCTTATTGTTTCTAGCTTATTTACTTATAGTTTTATGCTTATTAAGATTGTTATAATCTATTTGTTATCTGGTATTTAGGATTTAAGCTCTTAATTTCATTTGCATAAGCTAAAATAGTTTTGAGTCTAGTTAAAGGGGTGTTTGGCACAGCAGTATTAACTACAAGTTAGTACTGCTTGTGGCCTTTTGGTTTTTAAAAATTGTTTTTAATCTTATATAAGTCTGTTTTAGGTAGTCTTATAAGCTAGGTTAGAAGTTATTTAGGTTTTAAAAGGTTAATCTAGTAAATGTTCAAGTCTGATTAGGTTTAGTTAGCATTATAAGCTCAAATCAGTTTTAGCTTTTGTAATTGCTTAATATGTATTTAGATAAGTGATAAAATAAAGTAGAAAGAAGGTTAATAAGTCTGCATTGAAGGTTTTAAGATTTGGTCTATATGCATGTCAACTGCATCAGCAGTGTTAAAAAGCATAAAGGTCATTTTCTAGCTTCATTTTTAGTAGGATAAAATAGGTGTTAGGTTTTAATTTTCAGCATAAAAGTAGCTTATATATCATAGTTTACAAGTTTGCAATCAGTTTTTAAATTCTAGCTTATTTTGTCATCTAAACTTAAGCTGCAAAATTGCCTTTTGTCTTTTCATTTTTTTTAAAGTAAAATTCAGCATGATCTAAGCCTTAGGTCTGTTTTCAAAGTACTTTTGTAATAAGCAAGTTAGTTTCAAACTTTGTTTCAAAGGTTGATTTTGTAAGCTTATTAGTTGTAGTATAGGCTTGCATAAGCCATTTTCCCACAAGGATCCAAGAGCTTATCTAAAAATAAGCTCAAAGGTCCCTGTAGGGCCTGTTTGGCCATTAGTTTTAATAAAAGAGCTTATTTAGTCTTATAGCTTATTGCTTGCTTATTTTTAGTTCTGTTTAGCTCATTAGCTTAGGTTTAGCATATTATAGCTTATTCAGTCTTAACTTTAGCTTATTTAGTCTTCTAGCTTATTTAGTTTAAGGAAAACTCCAAAAAAAGAAAGGTAAGTAGTAACTGTTTGCTTTTCAGCTATTTTCTAGCTTATTTAGGGCTTTTCATAAAAAGTTTCTTTTATTAAAAATGCTTTAAGTAGGTAAAAAGCTTATTGGCCTAAGGATCCACTTACAAGCTTAAAATTAAGCTCAAAGTGTGTCTAAGGGATTGTTTGGTTTTAAGTTTTTTTTATAAGTGCTTATTTTGAATTTCTAGCTTATGGCTTATTCTGTGTGCTTATTCTTGTTCATTTAGCTCTTTAGGTTAGAATTAGCTTATTAGTATCTTAATTTGTCATAAACTTTAGCTTATTTAGTCTTCTAGCTTATATAGTTTAAGAAAAACTTAAAAAAAGTAGTTAAGTAGTTTCTGTCATATTATAAGTTGTTTTTAGCTTATTTAGGGCTTTTCATAAAACGTTCCGTTCATTAAAATTGCTTATATTTAGAGTTGCTTAATAAACAACGTGGGCTTTTTATAAGTTTTTAAAAATAAAAAAAGGGGGAAGGTGGAAATCGGGGGTGAGCAAGACTCGAACCCCCGACCTCAACACCCTCTACCCCTTTTATAACACCACAACACACACTCCACTACCAACACGCCCTGGGGTCTTTTTCATTATTGGTTTGCAAAATTTAATTCTTATACACATTTAGCCCATTTTAGCTTATAAGCTGTTTAAGCTTATTTCGTGGCTTATTCATTAAGCTGTGACCTCAAGCTTATTTTTCCTAGGTTCTAATTAGTATAAGCTATTTTCTGTATTTTTTCTAGAATTTTTATAATTAGTTTAGTATTTTTAAACATTTATTTTTATTAAAAACTTTAAAAAATCATAAAAAATAGAAAAATAATCAAAAAAATATAAATCTTTTTTAGAAAATTTTCTTTTATCATAAAGTTTCTAGGAAAATTAGTTTTGCCTTCGTAGGGTTTAATTTGCAAAATTTCGATTTTTAAAGAACGGGATTCGTTCCCGTTCTCATTTTTCGTGTTTTAAAGCTCATTTCAACTCCGTTTTTGTTCTAGTTTTCTTTAAACTTACTTTTTAGTCAATTAGAGTCCATTTAAAAAGAAAATTTTAATTTAGGTTTAATTTTAGAAATTTAGGGTTTTTAACTGCCGTTTAGGGTTCCCGTTTTGCGTTTTTAGTTAAAGTTTGATTTCCCGTTATTTGTTTTCGTGCTTAATTGTTATCATTTGCTTATTTTAAATTGTAGAAGTAGATAATCAAATCAATCTTTGTTTCCAATTCAAATCATTGTCCGAACATCAAACGTGGTTTCAATTTCACAAATCGTTAGGGAATAACGACCCGGGAATCATACTTCCCGGTTAATATACGTATTATATTATATATATTTGTGAAGATTTTCCTTTTTACCTTTGTCCTCAAGGGTAATTTGATAATTTTCCATCATATTATATATTTTATTATTACATGTGTTGGATTCTAACGAACCAAATCTTTTTGTGAATACTGAAAGCACTGATTCATTTGTGAAGGACGACTTTTTACCAATAATACTAAAAATAAGATTTCTCTTATATTACATCATAAGCGCACTTACACGTACACTTATAGAAATATAGGAAGCACGGGTTGTGTTGCAAAGTAAACACAAGTCTTTTGCATGGTCATAAAGTAGACCATGCCTAAGAATAAATTCCCGTTGAGAGGTCATGTTTTCTTTTTGAAATACTTGCCTTTAAGATGATGACCGGGTTGCTATCTGAAATAATAGCAAGCCATTTTTGGCATGTTTTGAAAATATTTGGAACTTCTGCTCGAACTTCATTTACAACCTCGTATCATTATTGAATGGCATTTCTAAGACCGTAAATGTTATTGATTTTCAGAAGACATGCCATTATTACCTCTTTTTATATTTTCTCATTTTTTAATTTTTTTTCTTTGGTTTTATATTTTTTATATTTTTGTATTTTGATTTTATAAAAAATTTCTGAAAAATGAAAAATCTTTTTGGTTTTTATGGTTTTAATATATATACATATGATACAGGATATTTGAATAGGTACCACCATTATTCATCAACTTCATCTGCCACTTGTTTCAGAGTCTCCGGCGTAAAACTCCGCATTCTCAACTTGTTGATAAGAAATTCTATTCTTTCTCTGCCAAGAGCTTTAGTGAAGATTTCTGCCAGTTGATACTCCGTATTGACAAAGTAAAGTTCGATCACACCATTCTCAACATGCTCCTTGATAAAGTGAAATCTAATGTCTATATGTTTCGATCTGGAATGTTGAACATTGTTACAGTATAAGGCAATAGCGCTTTTGTTATCACAGTACATTGGAATTTTATTGAATCCAAATCCATAGTCGGTAAGTTGTGATCTCATCCAAAGGACTTAAGCACAATAGCCGAACAAAGCAATATATTCAGCTTCCGTACTGGATATCGCAGCGCTTTTCTGTCTTTTTGATGACCAGCTAACAAGTCTATCTCCCAAGAACTGCATACTATGAGATGTGATACGGCGTGTATCTTGAAAACCAACATGATCCGCATCTGCAAATGCTGTTAGAGTAATCTAAGAATCCTTTAGATACCATAGTCCCCGATTGACGGTTCCTCTTAGATACTGAAAGATCCTTTTGACTGCATGTAAGTGCTTTTCGGTAGGCTGAGTCTGATACCAGACACACATGCATATAGCAAATTGTAGGTCAGGTCTACTGGCTGTTAGATAAAGGAGAGTGCCAATCATGTCACGATAGTGTGACGGATCAACGGCTTTCCCTTCTTTATCCTAATCCAGTTTGGATTTCTCCACCATGGGAGTATCCACTGGGTCACAAGTGTCAAAACCGTATTTCTTTAAAGATTTAAGGGCATATTTTGATTGGTTAATAAATATGCCTCTAGGACTTTGAGAAATCTGTAGTCCTAAAAAAATGAGATTTTGCCCATCATTAACATCTTAAATTTTGAACACATGATTTTAGCAAATAATTCACAAAGTTCAGGTGTAGATGCAGCAAAGATAATATCATCGACATATATTTGTACCAGAAGTAATTCCTTGCCTTCCCTACAGATGAACAGAGTAGGATCCACTGAACCTTTGGAGAAGTCTTGGGATATCAAGAACGAAGACAACATGTCATACCACGCGCGTGGAGCTTGTTTCAACCCATAAAGAGCTTTCTTTAGCTTGTACACGTGATTGGGGTTATCTGGATCCACAAACCCGTCCGGCTGACTAACATAAACCTCTTCCTGCATATTACCATTCAGAAATGCAGTCTTCACATCCATTTGGTAGACGACCATGTTCATGTGAGCGGCAAACGCGAGAAAAATCCTTATAGCCTCTAATCTTGCAACCGGAGCAAAAGACTCTTCAAAATTAATTCCCTCTTCTTGACGGTAACCACGAGCCACTAACCGAGCTTTGTTCTTTAGAATACCTCCAAGTTCGTCTAGCTTTACTTTGTAGATCCACTTCAAAGTTATAACCATAACTTTATCTGGTCGGGGTACGAGCACCCATACTCCAAGGCATTCGAACTCTTTGAGCTCTTCTTGCATTGCTTTGATCCAGCAGAATTGAGTCAATGCATCTTTATACATCTTGGGTTCAACAGCAGTGACGAAAGCATCGTAGTAACAGAAAATAGCTTGCTCATGTAATTGCAGCCTTGTGGAAACTGGTCTAGCAAGTTTACCGATTATATTTTCAAGTGTATGATCCTTAGTCCATTTGGTATTGTGTTTAGAAATTTGGTGATCGGGATGCACAATTGTATGAGTAAGATCCGTTGATGAAGATTGATTAGAAGGAACTTCTGGAATTAGAATGCTAAAGTACGGATCGTTATTCATGTGTGCAACATCTAAGTCATGATTGCCTTTTTCAACATTGTTAAGAATGATAGGAGATTGAGTTTCGGGTGTAGTTTGAGAGTTACTAGGTGATCGTGCATCTTGGTCAAATGTTGTTAAGGAAGGTGAATCGGTTGATGTAGCGAGTTCTGGAGCAACTACTTCAATAATTGGAGCAATGACTTCAGGGGCTGGGTGATCAACACCAGGTGGAGGAGTGAGTTATTCACAAACAGCGGTTGAAACAAAATATCCCAATAAGTTCTTAAAGGTGGTACAAACGGTGTTGAAGGAGGAGGGTTTGGCACGAGCCCTAAACTGATTGTTGCAGGAGTCATTTCATGAAGTGCATGTCCTGAACTGCTGTGTTCAGAAGCCATCGCAATCAGCTCATCAAAATCTACATGAATTTTCTTAATGATTCGTCTGGTACATCAGTTGTAAATTTGAAATGCTTTCTTTGTGGGTGCATAGCCAATGAAAATACCAATATCAGCCTTCGGTTGTAACTTACCCAAATTCTCACTATCATTTGTCGGATAGCAGAGTGCACCAAATACATGGAAGAACGAAATATGATAGTCGGGAGGTTTGCATGTAAAAGCTCATATGTGTTATGCCATGAAAAGCGTTTGATGGAACAATTTTGGGTGTAAACATGCAGGTAGCAACTGCTTTGCCCATTAAAAATAATCGGTGCTTTTGCCATAATCAACATTGTGAGGCAGCTTCAATTAGCGTACAATTACGTCTTTCAATGGACCCATTTTGTTGTGGAGAGCGAGTAACAGATACATGTTTGTCATCACTAAAACATGAAGAGAATGTATAAATTAAATATCGCAATATTTCTACCAACATTATCTGTTCTGATTCGTTGGACAGGTGTCTTAAGCCGCACTTGGATCATCTTGAGAAACTTGATTATGAAATCTGGAGCTTCATCTTTTGACCTTAAGCACTTAACCCATGTAAATCGAGAGTACTCATCGACAATGACGAGGATGTACTTCTTTCCATTAACACTTGCGACATGCATTGGTCCACAAAGATCCATGTGCAGAAGATAGAGTTTTTCTTGATTGGTGTCTTCAAATTTAGGTTTGTAGGGTTTCTTCTTGCTTTTACCTATTACACAAGCAGAACACAGATGGTCCTTTTCAAATTTTAGCTTAGGGAGACCTCAAACAAGACCTTGTCTAGCTAAGAGATTGATTGCACTAAAGTTCATATAAGACAAACGTCGGTGTCATAGCCAGGACTTAGTCTTTGAGGCTTTTGACAAGAGACAGATATGAGAGGACGCCATCATATCTCCAAGAGACAGAGTATACAGATTGTTGCCTCGAGATCCAGTCAATAGATCAACACCTTCTAGATTACGAATGAAGCAGGTGTGTTGACGAAAAGCAGCTTTAAGGTTCGAATCACAGAATTGCCCAATGGAGAATAAATTATGTCCAAGTCCTTCTACGTAGTAAACCCTTGATTTCGTAACATTCCTAATCTGATAATCACCGTTTCCTAATATCTTTGCCACGTGAGCATTTCCGAATTATACTGTACCCAAAAACTTATTGACGAAATTGGTGAGCTGAGAGCGATCTCCGGTCATATGCTTGGAGCAACCGGAGTCCAAATACCAGAGAACAATTTGGACAACCTGCATTCATCAAGAGAGGAAGATGAAACATCAGAAACTATGGATCCCCAAGATTGACTGGGTTCTTTTTTGTTACCAGATAGAGATTTTAGAACCTTAGATTTGCTAACAGGAACATTAGTTTTTGATTTCCTAGGTTTCCTTGAGTAAACTAATGTTACGACAAGCTTAGGTGTTTCATGTTCTAGAGCAGTTGCTTTCCTAAGGGGCACTTCAGTAGTTGTGGTAATCCTAGTTAAAGGGCACGCATTTCCTACTATAGTGAAGGTCCGACCAGTAGGTCTCTAGATATATCCAATATTTGTAAACACCTTTCCTGTTGGTTTCCAAACTTTTCTCTTTGAACTTTTCTTAACAGATTTGGATTTGACACGAGCATTCACATTATTGATAAAATCAAGAACACACAAATCATGATTATCAAAAATCATGCAACCATTACACTTAATACATTTAAGTTCAGAATTCGCATTAAGCTTGGAATGCTGCACATTAGCAGTTCCTTTAGGTGCAACAACACAGTCTTTATTTTTCAAACTAGATTTAACTTTCCTAGGATGTGCTTCTACTTTATTCTTCTGAGTACTACTTGGTGTTTGCTGAATCTTATCTTTCTTTGTATTGCCTGAAGGCTGTGATCCGCTAGCACTAGTAGACGGTTTTACTCTTGTAGAAGACAACTAGGTTTGTTAGAAACTACTGGGTTTGATTTAGAAGTTGTTTTTTGATTATGTTTCTTGAGGATGTGACGGGCTCAGTGAATCTAACTTGTTTGTCCTTGTTCTTTGGGGTCACAGCCATTAATTTTACATTTGAATTATTGAAGCTAGGGTAGGTTTGTCCGATTATTATAAGCAACTCCTGAATTTGTTTTGTATACTTATGGGCAGAGTCTAAATAAGTATTTAAAGGATTTTGTGATTTTCCTTCTTTTACTATTTTCCTAAGAATCGCAGCTTCTTCCTGAGTGTGCTTAAGATAATCAAAGTGAGCTGACCTATTGTTTAACAATCTAGGGTTTAAATATTCCACATCAATCTTAAGCATCTTTGGATCAATAGTGTTTTTTGAAACAACATTATCAGCTAAAGCTTGTCCTTTATCATCCTTGAGAGCTGTGATTACTAAAACTTTTTCCTGAAGACTGGCATTTAAATCAGAGATTTCCACAGACTTTAGATTAACTTGATTAATTAAATCATCACATTGTTCTTTTGATCGATGCGTGCTGGTTTAATCGAGTCATAAAGTTTCTTATAGGTCTGTTTCAATTGCTCATTTTCAGATAATAGCTTGGACACCATATGATCCGCAATTTTGTATTATAGTCTCTCAATCTCTTCTAAGTATTTTTTATCTGATCCTCAATTTATTTTTTCCACTTAGAGATTTAATTTCTCGTTCAACTTCTTTATGATCCGTCTTGTTCGTTTCGTTTCTCTTGGGACTGAGCTTTCTATTCATTTAATTCAAAATATTGATCAAAACTTGGAGCACTTTGATTTGAAACAGAATTGTCCCTTTGAAAATTTTCCTGATTAAGTTAAGTATCAACTTCTAAAGAGATGCAATATTTTTCAAGAGTGGTAAAACTTTTGAGCAGGTTATCGTAAATTCTTTTTCCAACGAAGATCCTTTTTTGTTGAGAATGCTCGAGTCTCAAAGGCTTGAGACCACTTTACACGTTCATCACATTTACAGAAGCTTAATCCACGGAGAATAATTCATTATAATGTTTCACAATATCTTTGCGAATAACTTGCCCAAGAGGCGTTTTTTCGTTTCAACTTGATTCAATTTTCACTTCAAATGTTTTAGACTTTAAAACGATGTTGTTCACAGGCCCCTGTTCCAGTTTTTGATGGAAGGACTTTTGGACGTCAGAAAGTTTATCAATCCATATTGTTCGGAATGTATTAAATAAGTCCTTCAGAGCTTTTACAAATGGAATTATTTCATCCCTAAAACAAGCTTTTGTATGTTCAAACCCCCACGAGCCCTCAGTGATAGCTGTGGGTGTGGTTCTTTCTTTGACAACCATGTCAATAGCCAAGATGATATTTAAGTTTTCTTCAATCTGTATATTAACCAATGCTGGAACTTTAGGAGTTCTTTAGGAACACTCAACTTTGGCTTGGTTTATTGAAGAGGTGGGGTTCTGGAGAATTCATAGAATTCTGAGACCAAAAGGCTTGTTCAGCAGATAATTCAGTTTGTGGAACAAAATTGTTTTCAAAATCTTGAGAATGGTTGGATTATGGACAACATAATCGGACTGGGTGTAGTATTACACTTTCTTTTTCTAAACATCATAGGCTTCCTTTTTGTTTTAAAAGCATTTTTGAAAGACTCTCTTCAGCAAGCATTAGGGTTTCTTCGGAGTCAGGAATCACAATTGCATTTGTATTCTTGATTACATTACCATCATAAAGCTTTGGTTCCAACTGCTGAGCTTTCTTCGGATAGAAAGGATTTTGAAAACCTAGAGCTTGTTTGGTGGTATGATTATAGAAAAACTAAGGTTTCGTCAGCATGTGAACAGTTTGTGCGGATTGATCTCTTTTAAAAATAATATTATCTAGCTGTTTGATCCTCTTTTCTAAAGCAATTTCCCTATCAATGTTTCTAGATACTTCTTTCTTAAAATCATTTTTAAGAAGAGTAACCGTTTGCATTAAAGATTCCTTTTCTTTTAAATGTTCTGAAAGAGTTTGTTTAAGATGATCAATCTCGACAGACTGTGCACATGAATCTGAAAAGTTATCTTTACTCTTTAAATCAACATTTTGTCCTTCTTTCAAAACTTTAACTTGTTTCCTATATCTTTCAAGCTCAACAGATAAAGTATCATTGCCACTTTTATTTTCCAGGTTTATCTTGGTATAATTAACTACTTTAGTTTTTAGTTGTTCAATCACATATAATATTAATGCATCTTGTTATGCAAAGGAGTTAGAGTTCTGAACAGCTGCTATTGTGATTTCATCACATACTGAGAATAAGGAATGATATTGTTATCACTGGTTATTTCAGTCTCTGAATGGTTCACAACATTCGACTGTTCAGAAGACGGCATCACCTGCATAGCTTGATTAATCATATTATTATTCACATTATCATGATTATGTACTCAGCAAGGCATCGTGAACCTAATGTGATAAATTCGCATGGAGCAACTTTGGCAGTGTTAAGTTCATCACAATCAGAGTCATATGCATCCAAATCATCAGCTTGATAAGTAGCATTGTGAGTAATGACAGTCTGTGTGGCTTGACCTTCAGGAATATTTGGATCAGCCAAGAATGCTAATTCCTCCTCATTTAGAATTTGACCATGTGCTTGAGCTTGTACCAGCAACACTTTCTCCTTAAACCACGAATCATTCCGTTTCCTCTTAAGTTTAGTGCACTGTTTGGACATGTGGCCCTCCCTTTTGCAGTTGTACCAAATAACAGTCCTTTGTTTCCCAGAATTGCTTCTACTTGTGCTTGGAGAGTAGGTCCTACTTGTACCTGAAGCAAAAAAAGTTTGTCTCCCCTAAACTGATTGTAAAGTAATTTTGCCATCATTAATGGTAGCTTGTTGCCTAGGGTTTGATGAATTCCTCAGCTGGTTGTTGGTAGCTAGGATAGCGAGAACGATGTAACTGACAGCTAATAGAATGACATCACGTAATGATAGCATCAATGGGATCATTACTACTCTCTGGAAACACTCTGTAACAGTTAGACTAAGTCTGATTGGGAAAATTCAGGTTGTTGTTGTTGTTGGTTAATTGTGGGAGCATATTCCAATTGAGGGATTGTTCGAGGATGGAGAAAATAAGCGTTGTTTGGTGAACTGATGATTGATAATCATTGGATGTATGAGTGATTGAAAGAGGTGTTGATGATTGATTGCTTGAGTATTGTAGAGACTGATAAGGTGATCCATACTGTAGAGACTAATATGGTGAAGCATGTGATTGAAATTCAGAGTTTTGGTATGAGTTTTTGATGAGTTTTGGTATGAGTCTTGTATCTGATGCGGTTTGCAAAACCCTCAATAGCAAGCTGGATTCTGTGTTGCGTTCATGCATTAAACGAACTCATTTGCATTCCAAGTAAGCATAAATTGTCACGTTAGTTAGTGTGCAAATCCGATAACAGTTTGACATCTGTCACAATATTTGTCTTTCACTTCAGGAAGAAGTGTGTTTTAAAAAACTTGGTGTTCACTTTGAAATTGTTCCAGTTTATGTTTAGATGTCAGTCCATTGAGTAGTAGTGAAATCTCATGTAGATATCACGTAGTGTTTCCCCATTCTTTATAGAAGCAAACCTTAGCGAATTCCATCATAAAGCTACATCTCTTTCTTGTTTTCGTCAATGAAGTTCTTGCATGAGAGGTTGAATTCTCTCCAAAGTTCCTTGGCGACTTTTTGATTGTAAACAATGCAAATACCTCAGGTGTGTAGTCCTTGGAGAATGATATTTGTTGCCTTGATATCACAATCAGCTTGAATTTCTTCTGTAGCAGATAACTCATAATATTTCTTTGGTCTAGTCACTCCATTTTCTTCAATTGAAGGCCAATGAGTGGAACATTCTTAACAGAATTCAAGGATCATTAGTCATGTTGTCTATTCATCATGTATAGCTCCATTATGCTTTTCCAAGAATTCATACATATCCTTTTCCAACATGGTGACGATTGTTCAGCAGTCCGAAAAGAATCGTTTTGTCGCAAGAGTCGTCATTGAGAATTTATGGGTTAATAGATTAACTATTTGGATCGAACGGGGGGTAGAAGAATTTATGTTTTAATTAAGTTGTCTTTTTTAGTGTTTTAATTTTTAAACTACACGGGATTTTTCTTGACAAAACCGGGAAAAAAACAAGATAATGTTTCACGGGATTTTACAAGTCAAAGAAATAAACCGTATAATTTAGAAAAATTGAGTTGTTCGGTTAAGACAAAAAAAACTAGGTTGTTTGGTTTCAACACCACTAGGTTGTTCGGTTTCAACTACGCTGGGTTGTTCGATTACAACTACGCTGGGTTGTTCGGTTTCAACTACGCTGGGTTGTTCGGTTTCAACTACGTTGGGTTGTTCGGTTTCAACTACACTGGGTTGTTCGGTTTCAACTAAATTGGGTTGTTCGGTTTCAACTAAATTCAGTTGATCGACTTCAGTTGATCGACTTCAGTTGTTCGACTTCAGTTGTTCGACTTCAGTTGTTCGACTTTAGTTGTTCGACTTCAGTTGTTCGACTTACACTATTTCGAGACCCAAAAATTTTAAAACACAAAGAGACGCCTTTTGATGGTTTTTTTGCAAAAATACTTGTACAGCTAGTGTTACTAACCCTATAGGAACAAGAAAAATAGAAACTTTAAGGTTTATAAGCCAAAAAATTTAACATCAAGATTTTGTTCTTTATAGAGGTTTTGAACACAAAAAGATGACCAAAAATGAGATTTTTCTTGATTCAAAGCTTGTACACCTATATCCTAAAGATACAAGATCAAATTTACCAAGGTAAATGATCTTTTAGTGTACACAAGAGCTTCAAAAGGAAAAAAACAAAGATAAAGGACGATTTTTGCAAGATGACACAAACCAAAAAAATCAACACAAAAACTAAACACACCACTCCATGGCTCTTGATACCAATTAAAGAATATGAGTAATCTTTAACAACAAGAACTAGTAAGAGAAAGTGGGAAGGAAGGAAGTATTTTAGTGAGAGAAAGTAAAAGAAAGGAAATGCATAACTATGTGAAAAATACAACCAACCAACCACCTCTCCAAGGCATGGAGAGGTGTATTTATACTTCTACATGGCACGTGGGCTTGGGCTTGCATGGGTTTATCCATGGGCCTTAGCTAACTAACTATGTAAGTTTCCAAAAATTAACTTAACGAGCTAACGACTGTTATTTATGGAGTGACCGACACTTTCCTAGGAATTTCGTATTCCTAACATTATTTGCTAAAATTATGTGTTCAAAATTTAAGATGTCAATGATGGGCAAAATCTTATTTTTCTTAGGACTACAGATTTCTCAAAATCCCAGAGGCATCTTTATTAACCAGTCAAAATATGCCCTTGAATCTTTAAAGAAATACGGTTTTGACTCTTGTAACCCAGTGGATACTCCCATGGTGGAGAAATCCAAACTAGATGAGGATAAAGAAGGGAAAGCTATTGATCCGTCACACTATCGTGGCATAATTGGCACCCTCCTTTATCTCACAGCCAGTAGACCTGACCTAAAATTTTTATTATTGATGTGTGCAGGTATCAGGCTCGGCCTACCGAAAAGCACTTACATGCGGTCAAAAGGATCTTTCAGTATGTCAGAGGAACCGTCAATTGGGGACTATGGTATCCTAAGGATTCTTCGATTGCACTAACAGCATTTGCAGATGCGGATCATGCTGGTTGTCAAAGTTAACGCGTAGACATCTGGTAGTAGTGCAGTTCTAGCAGTTCTAGGAGAATAGACTTGTTAGCTGGTCATTCAAAAAGGTTGAAAAGTGGTGCGGATTATTGCGTACGGAAGCTGAATTTATTGCTTTGTCTATTGATTCAATTCGTATGTTGCATAAATTTTTTATCTATATGTGCACTTTAGCGTATTTATTTTTCGTGAATGATGACAGATTCTCATGAAAAGTACCTGTCCTCTAACAATAATCTGACATTCCCGAAGATGAACATGTTTCCTATCCTGAGCATGACTCCCATTCTACTAACTGACTTATTAACCTAATACTTATTTAGCTAATGATGAAGCTGGATCCGGGAAAAAGAACCGAAGATAAGAGGAAAGAAGAACCCATCCCTAAACAGCTCTTGTTTCTCCTGTTGGGTTTGTCCTCAATGGATTGGTGGGCAGAACCCCCGAATAATAATATGGGGATAGATCAAGAAGCGATGAAGATGAATTTGGTAGGAAGCGAAGAGGAGGTGGTTGAGGAAGAGATGGAGGATGAAGAGGACAAAGAGATGGAGGTCGAGGATAATGATGGTAAAAATGATGATGCTGAGGTGTATAACCCATATGAGGAGGCTGATCCCCTCAATAGGCCACCACCTAGCCCCAAGACAGCTGAGCGAGAGATTATGAATACTCCTGTTACTCGGAATACCTTACAGCCTATACCACCTATCCGACAGTTTTCTAGTACTTTCTATGTTGGCGAGGGATCTTTCGCCACTGTCTTTAACCCTGCCTTGTGCAAAGTTTATCCCCTTGGACCTATGGTAAATGATCCAAACGCTCTTTACTCTAGGGTCAAGACTTTAACTAAACAAATGTGGGATAGATTCAGAGTTGAGAGTTCATCATCCAGAAGGCTTGAGAGAAATGATATGAGAATGGATAGCTTTGACTATGATCCGACAGCTCTAGATTCTACATTTAGGGAACAAATGCAAGAAATGAAGAAGTAAGTGGCTAGGTTGAATGAACAGTTTCAGCAAATTCAGGAGAGAGATTTGAGAGCTAAAAATGAGATGTTAAGGATCAGGTTAAGAGTTGCCGAAGAAAAAGGTGAGTACAACCATATAGAGGCTGAGTACTATAAGAACCACTAGGCTCGTGTGTCATGGTATTATGATGATTTGAGTGGATGGGAGTACAGACTAAGGGACCAGTTACCTTTGAAGAGGCGATACAGAGAGACACCATATGATCCTTCTACCAACCTTACTTCTCGTCCCCGACGTGTTGATCTGTATGTTATGGTTAGGGACAATGCAGTCCGTGCTGATGCTGCTGGTGACCATGGTGGTGAGAGTGTTGATACTACTGCTACAGTTAAAGATGCTGGGGAAAAAAATGACGAGGGTGATGTTGCTGCTGCCAAAGACTCACAACCCTCAGAGTCCCGTGGATCTCTACGTGACCCGTAGTTGTTTAGTTTCATTTGTAGTACTCTTATTTTATTGAAGTAATCATGAAACCGGCGTGTCGGTTAGTAGATTTGGTATCCATGCTTGTGATGACGTGAGTCATATTTTGGTAAACAATGCAAACATGTACTAATTCTTATAATGAATGGCAAATGACTACTTTTGAGCTTTACATGTTGTATTGTGATTCTTTTCTTGTGTATGATGTTGATTATTGAATTCATGATTGTGATCAAACTATTTATACACATTATAGCCATATAATTGTATGTAGTACTCACCATGATTCTCCTTGTGTCGTGACAGCAACCATGGGCTCCAACAAGAAGATCTCAACCAACCCTCCACCTCCTTTGACCAAGAGGCCGATCGATCACTTGTGCGTTTATGGAATTGAGGGGTCGTTTAGAGTCTGAATAACAGAGAAAGAGTAAGAGAAGAAAGCCAACCAGAGCTGTAGGCAACCAGCGGGTCGCGACAGTGGCTAGAATGTAATTCACGTGGATTTATGTAAGGTGGGGTCACACGTTAGTATCCATAGGGAGCTAAGGGTGTCAAGACTTGTCATTGGTTTGAAAAGATGGAGAGCATAAGTGAGTGCGCTGAAAGAAGGAAAGTGAAGTTTGCCACTGCTACACTTCATGGCCGAGCTCTTACCTGGTAGAATTCTCAGGTCACTACTTTAGGACTTGAAGTGGCAAATGGAAAGTCATGGACTGAGGTGAAACAGATGATGAGCGACGAGTTTTGTCTAACTGAGGAAGTTCTGAGGCTAGAATACGAATTGAGACATTTAAAGTTAAGGGATATGAATATAGCTGCGTATACACAAAGGTTTAATGAATTGGCTCTATTGTGTCCTGATGCTGTTCCCAATAAGAAGAAGAAAGTTGAATTGTACATCAAGGGGTTGCCTGAGATCATTAAAGGTGAAACAACTTCATCCAGACCTGCTACGCTCAATGAGGCTGTGCGTATGGCACATACTTTAATGGAGCAGAAGATTCAAGCAAAGAATGAAAGAATTGCTGAAGGCAATAAAAGGAGATAGGAAAACAAAAATCCAGGTGGAAATAACAACCGCAACAATAATGATAATCGCAACAACAATGATAACTGCAACAACAACAACCGTAACAACAGCAACCGCAATAATCGTGCTAATTATCATGATAACAATCGCCACAATCAGTATAATCAAAGAAGGCAAGAAGGTGCAAGGGAAATGACTGCTGCCCAGAATAATGTTGTTGATCAAGGTGGACCAGCCTCGAAGTGTAATCATTGTGGTATGTGTCATTTTGAGTATTGTCCGGCAAAGTTCACCAAGTGCAATAAGAGGGGCCATAAGACAAAGGATTGTAGAGCGAGAATAGTGGCTACTGGGGCGAATGCTCAACCTATTCGGGCCTGCTATGAGTGCGGAGACAGGAATCATGACCGAAGCCAATGCCCCAAGCTAGCTAATCAAAGAGGTGGAAATGCAACTGGCCATGCTTATGCACCTAGAAATGCCGAGCAAGGTCAAGGACCAAATGTTGTCACTGGTATGTTCTTACTCAACAATCGCTATGCTAGAGTATTGTTTGATTCTGGTTCAGACAAGAGCTTTGTTAGTTCTGGATTTAGTTATTTAATTGATATTAAACCGGTGAGATTAAATATAAGTTATGAAGTGGAATTGGCCGATGGGAAATTAGTTAGTACAAATACCGTTCTAAGAGGTTGCACTCTGAATCTACTTAATCAATTGTTTGAAGTCGACCTTATGCCTATAGAACTCGGTTCTTTTGATGTGATTATTGGTATGGATTAGTTAGTCAAGCATGATGCTCTTATAGTTTGCGGAAAGAAAGAGGTTCATATACCGGTAAAGGGAAAAATGTTAGTAGTTAATAGAAATTGTGACGAATCTTGATTGAAGGTGGTATCCTGTATTAAGGCAAGAAAATACATAGAAAGGGGATGCCATTTGTTTAAGCCCCGGTGATATGAAAGAGCAAATGAACACGTTTGGAGGATGTGGCCTTATCATTTGGACTTTCATGGAGGTGTTTCCTGATGATTTACCAGGACTCCCACCACCTCGACAAGTGGAGTTTAGAATCGAACTTGTGCCTGAGAGCACGTACCTAGCGCCTACGCTCTTTATGTTTTTAGCACCATATGAATTGAAAGATGTGATTCTGAATCAATTGAAGGAGTTGATGTGGAGAAGTAGATTCATTCTACCGAGTCGTCGTCGCTTGGGAGCTCCAGTGTTGTTTGTTAAGATGAAGGAACGGATCTTTCCGTATGGTGTATCGCTTACTGTGAGAACTAAACAAAAGTGACGGTCTAGAAAGGAACCGTTATCCGCTTCGAGGATTGTGACCTATTTGGACCAACTGCAGGTTCGTAGCGTGTATCTCAAAAGATGATTTGCGATCAGAGGTTCTCATCACTCCGCATCGAGAGATAGAGGATTATACAATTCACAAGCCCTTCCGAACTTGTATGGTTACATTTGAGTTCAAGTAATGCCATTCGATTAACCGATGCCCCTGCGGTATTGTTGAGGGATCTTAATGAATCGAGTGTGCCCAAAGCCATACCTCAACAAATTTGTATGGTGTTCTTCGATGACATACTTATCTATTCATGCGCAAAGACGATATGAGGAAACATTTAAAGATTATTTTGGGGTTGCTCAAGAAAGAAAAATTGTATGCTAAATTCTCAAAGTGTGATTTCTGGCTCGATTTAGTGCAATTTCTCGGTCACGTGATCAATAGTAAAGGAATTCACGTTGATCCCTCCAAAATTGAAGCCATCAAGAATTGGGGTGCGCCTACAACACCAACAGAAGTGAGACAATTTATGGGTTTAGCTTGGATATTTATCTAAGATTCATTCGCGGGGTTTTCTTTGATGCCAAACCACTTACTAAACTAACCCAGAAGAACAAGAAGTATGAATGGGGTGAAGATGAAGAAGAAGCTTTTCAGATGTTGAAGCAGAAATTATGTAGTGCGTCAATATTAGCATTACCCGAAGGGTCAGAAGACTTTGTCGTATATTGCAATGCATCCATCAAAGGTTTTGAAGTGGTGCTGATGCAACGAGAAAAGGTGATCGCATATGCCTCACGCCAATTAAAGAAGCATGAAGAAAATTATATGACCTATGATGAGAGTTGGGCGTCGTGGTTTTGCCCTAACGACTTAGGTTGACATTCCTGTATGGAACTAAATGTGTTGTGTTCACAGGACCCCAAAGTCTTCAATACATTTTTGGACGCAGAAAGAACTCATATGAGCGCAACGTTGATGGAATGAATATAAGCGAGTATGATTGTGAAATTGCTTTCATACGGTTAAGGCTAAATGGTAGTGCAGATGCCTCTTAGTTGAAAGTGAGAGGGAGAAGAAACGATAAGGGTTTTTGAGCTCTGGTTATGACAGTTTACCCCGACTTGTCTAAGAGAATATTTAAGGCTCAAACGGAAGAAATGAAGAAAGAAAATGTGAAGGCGGAGAACCTGGGAAGATTGTTGAAGCCGATATTCGAGTTTCGCTCAGACGGAATTAGATACTTTGATAAATGAATATTGGGTTTCGTGTTTGGTGGATTACGGGATTTGTTATGCACGAATCCACATAAGTTAAGTATTCGATTCATCCTTGGTTCGATAAGAGGGTATCAGATTTGAAGCATGCTCTATTGCTGGCCGAATATGAAGGCTGATATTGCCTATTAGTAAGTGCCTGACTTGCGCCAAAGTAAAGGCTGAACATCAGAAGCCATCAGGTTTACTCCAACAACCAGAAATCCCCGAATGGAAATGGGAGAAGATAACTATGGATTTCATTTCTGGACTTCCGAGAACCCCGAGTGGTTATGACACGATCTGGGTTATTGTCGGTCGGTTAACTAAGTCGGCTCACTTCATACCGATGAAGAAGACTAATAGTATGGAGAAATTAACTCATCAATACTTAAAGGAAATTGTTTGTAGACACGGGGTGCCTGTATCAATCATATCGGACAGAGATATCCGATTTGCATCGAGATTCTGGAGATCACTCAGAAGGCCTTGGAGGAAATGTGTGAAGATGAGCACTGCCTATCACCCAGAAACGGATGGTCAAAGTGAAAGAATGATACAGACTTTAGAAGACATGTTGCGGGCGTGCGTAATTGATTTTAGGAAGAGTTAGGATTGACATTTACCTCTAGTTGAGTTTTCTTATAATAATAGTTATCATGCGAGCATCAAGGCCGCTCCTTTCGAAGAACTCTACGGACGGAAGTGTAGAACGCCTATTTGTTGGAGTGAAGTTGGAGATAGCCAACTCACTAGGCCAGAGCTAGTTCGAAAGACAACAGAAAAGATTGTACAAATCAAAAACCGCTTACTGACAGCTCATAGTCGTCAAAAGAGTTATGCGGATGTAAGGCGTAAACCGATGGAGTTTAGTGTGGGAGACATGGTCAAGTTAAAAGTGTCTCTTTAGAGGGGTGTGATTTGTTTTGGTAAAAGAGGAAAGTTGAGTCCACGGTACATTAGGCCATTCAAGATAATAGAGAGAATTGGTCCTGTGGCGTACAAGTTAGAGTTACCTGAGAAACTCTATAGGATTCATAATACGTTCCATGTCTCTAATCTCAAGAGGTTTTTGGCGGATGAGGATTTGATTATTCTGCTCGAAGAAATTCAACTCGATGAAAAACTTCATTTAATAGAAGAACCGACTGAAATTATGGATCGGGAAGTAAAGCAACTCAAGAAAAGCCGTATTCCCATCGTTAAGGTTCGTTGGAACTCGCGGCGAGGCCCGGAGTTCACATGGGAACGAGAAGATTTCTTCAAGAAAAAATATCCGCACCTTTTCTTGAACAAGAAGAAGACGAGTATGAGGAATCGAGCACCGAGACGGCGCTCCCGTAAGGAGGGGAGGATGTAAACCCCCGTATTTAAGGTCACTACTTAATCTAAATTTATAATTAATCTCTAAATTTTAAATAATTCATTTTATTATCTTAATCGATTTTTATTAAAATCGTCAATTTTAAAACCCTCACAAAACGTACAATTTAAATTTATCTGTTATATAATCGAGAAATCAACGACTCCGTATTCGGACCTTGAGTGCCTAATTATTTTTGTGTTTTTTATATTTTGTCTTACTTGGAGTTTTGGAATTGCTCCTAGAGACGAAAATCATGATTTAGGAGAAAGTATCAGACTAGGAAAGGGTATTGGCCCCAAGATTAATAGGTATTGTTAGATAGGCAAAAAATGGGCCAAAGCCCACTCTCCCCCTCCTCCTTCTTGCGTCAGCCGACCCCAAACATACACCCTTTTATTATATATTTTTTAGCAACTAATATACATCCTTATTTAAGATCCTCCCTTCCATATCAAAACACATACTTCTTAAAAATTTAGAAAACAAACCATCTCCTCCCTCTTTTCTCTCTACTGTTCGACCGACAGTAACCCAAAACCACCATCATCTCCATTAAAACTTCATAAAAACACATCCTTTTTACACCAAAAGATCCCTAAAATCATCCTTAACCTATTCCTACATCTAAAATCAATCATGCACATGATTTAGAAAATCTTGATTTTCAAGAACTTGGAGATTCTTAGGGTTTTTACATTGATTGAAGGATTACAGAACCACAATGGTATGAATAGGAGTGATTTGCGCAGCTAGGAATAGAAAAAGACTTAGGGTTTTTCTTTTGGGTTTGGTATTGTGTATGTTTTTTGGCAGCAACACACCATATAGGTGTTTGTGTTTGTCAATTCTCATCTCATTTTGTGTGGTAAGTATTTTTCCTAAACCCTCTTGTGCCTTGTTTTGATTTTATTAAGTGCATGTTCTTGATTTTTAATTTTTATGAACATGCAAGCATATTCTATGATTGATCTTAGTTATTTAGTATAAGTTTAGTGTAATGGGTTTGAGGTATGTTACATTGATGTATTTTGGCCTTGTGGTGGATCAATTGATTATTTGGAGGTGTTTGGATTGAGATTAGATGTAGATTTAGGGACTGTTTCCAGGTCAGTAGGAAAATGTGGGGTTTTATCAAACAATTTGGCTTAGGGTCTGTGATTAAAATACATGGTTGGATAGATATAGGTCTTAGGTACATGTGACGAATTGGACGCTTTTTTATCGATTCCGGATGAAGGAGATATGGCCTTTTTACGGAAGAAGGTAAAATCTGGAGCGCCTGTTGGAAAACTTGTTTTTCTCCAGGTTTTTGTATAGTGAGTTGAGGTTTTAAAACATGGTTAAACACTATACATTATAAGCTTTCATCTCTCTTTGGATTCAACTTAATAGCTATTATATAATAGGATTTATGGCCGAAACCGTAAACGTTAGGAATTCAGTCAATTTTCTGTTTTGAGTTACGGTTAGTAAAAACTCATTTCCCGTGGATTGGTAAATGGTTCGATTGGTTGGCTTAAATTTCTGGAAACTAGACTTAAGTATCTTTCCAAGGGTGAAAACCCCATCCTTTTATCGTTTATAGGTTATGAGATACGATGGTGTAAGATGACTAAATTCACGTAGAACATGGTTTTTACGTCTTTTTGAGGAAATAAAAGTAAAATAACACATTGGTAAGACGATAAGTATATATAAGCGAACTTCGTAGCACCTCAATTAGGTATAAGTACAGGTTGTGTACCTAATTGAAGATAAAAATACCTTGGTTAAGTCTTGGTGCAATGTCGTTCATGTTTCGGATTTTTAACTTCAGGATTATATAAACTAGTCACTATAAGATTTCATTAAATTTCTAAGTCTGCGACTTGCTTTATAGGTCTCGGCTAATTGTTGGAGTCTTCTATCTCTTTGATTTCTCATTTGATCTTCTACTCACGGTGAGTTCATAGCCTCGCCTTTACTACTTTACTTATTTTTAAAAACCCGTGAGGGAGATACATGCTTGCTTTTATAAAATTGAACACAAATTGTTTTCCTGTATGCTGGACCTGAATATATGATTAATGGTTGAGTACCTATTGCTAAAGTCCCTAAGATATCGTAAACCATAACTACCTATGATGGGTGGACGCTGGGATAATAAATAGTACTATGGGGTGACTCCCCGTCCGGGGTTTGTATCCTTTTGGAACACCCACTTTCAACGGATATATTATTCTAAGACCCAAAAGCTAAGGTATCATCAGATATAAATATCTAATCGTTTTTTTTGGGGCTAATATAAGTTATTCTTCGTCAAAGGGGGTCTGGAATGCCATTGAGTCAATGCATATTAATTAAACTTGTTGTTTGATCCACAAGTTTTCCCTAATGATTTAAATATTTTGTGTTCTAATCTTTATGCTTATTAACCTGTGGAATTATGACTTAAACGTTTTGTTGATCTTTTTAGCCTGTTTATCTCAGTTAATCGACATAAGGGATTTGGAGCTGGGGGAAAGCAGGAGGAAGTTGTCGCTTAATACATGACTTTTGTTAAAACAAATGAATTCCATTCCTTAGAAACAATGTTTTTATATTTGGTTCAACACTTGTATCTTGTTAGTCTTATGCTTGGGACAACGCTTGCACTCTGAACTTTTTAATGGAATGGAATATGTTTTATAACGTCTCTTTTTCGAGTCGTTCCTATAAAGTTAATTGGACTATTGTATTATTTTTAAACTCGATTGTTCGGTCCGAAATCCTGCGTAAATTGAAGTGTTAAAAAACATTTTATCCCCGAACGTTGAATCAAATTGATATCCAAAATTCAATGGGATGTAACATTTGGATTTTAAGGGGAGAAAATGTGATTAAACTGCATCTAATTTGTACTGAAATGTGATCATATAAAATGGACCCAATGCACTCCACACTTAGCAGTACTACGATTACGATGCACATGTTAAGGGGGAGCTTTTAGTAATATGAAAAACTTTTAAAGTGTAAACCTTTTGATGTTCATATCAAACATTTTGATTAAACTTTTCAATGATTTGCGAAAGGATTTGTGATGATAAAGACCAAGAAAGACCCGACAATGTACTTAAATTTATAAGTTATATAGGTTGGTTAGGAATAGGTATTCAAATCCTATGATCCAGCCAGAACTGGAGGGATCTACTCAGGGATATCCACTAGATAGTGTAGAAGTCCTTAGGTATAATACAAAAGAAGAAAAAGTGAGAATCAGGAATAGTGCCGACTGAGATGGAGCTAATACTGGAACAAAAAACTACAGGTATTAGTCATGAAGTATTCATGGTAAGAGAAACAGTTGAAGGAGTTGAAGATGAAAAAAGAAATTGTAAGATAACAGGGTGAAAGAGAAAGAAGCCTCGCCGCATACACTTAGGCAGAAATCCAGGTCAATATCATAAATGGTCGGAAACATAAGTGTAGTCTGACATTGAAGACAGTCATGGACTTGTTACGTCTATGCACAAACCCTCCCTAGCCACTCAAGGTCTCTCAAAGACTCTTGTTTTCAATTTTCTCACGGAGATTACACGCATTTCTATCGATTTTTCATCTGCGGTTAGTTGATTTTGAAAAGGTGGCAGTCTGATCCATGCCTTTTGTCCTTCGATCTCTAAAACTAAGTGCAATAGACTGAGTTAGAGCGCAAAGTAGTTCAACATAATCTCATTGAACACTTTATCAAACTTATGCTTGCTAAGTAACCACAATGTGAATGACTTAAGATATATATAAAGAGTCCTACGCATTATCCTTGTGATTTTGCTAGAACATCGATGAAATACTTAAGGTATTCACATGAAGTGGAAAATCCTGCTTGAGCCAACCTTCAAAAAGCGCATGGTTAGGTGACTTATGTGATTTTATACGAATCAAACTCTGGTGTGACAACTGGACAGAAACAGATGGTGCATTCTTAATAAGAAGATCAAATTTGTTCCAGGTTAGATATTGACGATTGATGATGAATTTTTGAACATGATTAACATTTCTTTTTTTTTTTTTCGGTGTGATTCTAGTGTGTCACAAAAACCACTTAGCAAGTGGACATGCGATTGATTTTTAAATCGCATTTTTCTATTTCAATCGGTGTGAGGACAGTAAAAACTCACTGGTTTACTTTTATCGTGTTGTCTGCTTCTGTAGACGTTTTCCGAAATGAGAACATGCTGAGTTTGATGTAAATCTTACAAATGTATTAGAAAGATTCTATACTTCAGCTGGAAATCCTATAAAGGAGATTCTTCTTAAATTGAATCTACCTGATCATAGGTCGATCCTTACAGATTCGAAGGTTATTCCAACCAAACACGGGCGAATGACAAAGTCGTATTCATCCTCCACTTTATTGCTAATTGTTTTAATGCAGGATACTTAAAGATGGAGGTGAAGGTACCTGGTTCCAGCTGACTCACAAATTCATAGCCACATGCTCAAACTGCCGGAATCGACTACAAAGACATCATGAAAATGCTTAGAGTACATGGTTTCAAGACTTTCGCTACTTTGATATATACGTCTTTCTTGAAGTGACGAAGTATTAAAGTCAAAGAATTTCAAAGAAGTTTTCGTCACTCTGATACCGAACGTCTTTCTCGAAGTGACGAAGTGTTATAGTTAAAGAACCTCAAGAAAGATGCATTATTAAAGCTTTTCAAGATAACATATCAAGAAAGGTATGAGCATGTCGGTCCAGAAGTCACAAGTTCACAAGATGGCAAAGTTTACAAGATAGGAGAAACAACGAGATTATGCTTGGTTGATGATCTCAAGGTGTTCAAGATCACATTTTCACATTCAAGTCAAGATAAAGGAACAAGCTCAAGCCTAAAGTCAAATGATCACTACATCAACTCACAAGTTAATGATTGAAGTTAAAGACTACGAGCTGAAGACTAAAGATAATGGCATAGTATTGCTAGGTTTAAAAATTATTTTGTAACATGGAGTGACCTCCCTTAGGGGAGATTGTTTAGAGAATGTATGAATTTCGTAGGAAAAAGTGGTCAGGCAGCTCTATAAGATAACAGTCATTTAGCGCTGTTAGTTAATTTTTGGAAACTTACATAGTTAGTTAGCTAAGGCCCATGGATAAACCCATGCAAGCCCAAGCCCACGTGCCATGTAGAAGTATAAATACACCTCTCCATGCCTTAGAGAGGTGGTTGGTTGGTTGTATTTTTCACATAGTTATGCATTTCCTTTCTTTTACTTTCTGTCACTAAAATACATCCTTCCTTCCCACTTTCTCTCACTAGTTCTTGTTGTTAAAGATTACTCATATTCTTCAAATAAGTCACCAAGTTCAGGTGTAGATGCTGCAAAGATAATATCATCGACATATATTTGTACCAGAAGTAATTCCTTGCCTTCCCTATGGATGAACAGAGTAGGAATACGAAATTCCTAGGAAAGTGTCAGTCACTCTATAGATAAATGTCGTTAGCTCGTTAAGTTAATTTTTGGAAACTTACTAGGCTACTTAGCTAGAGCCCATGGATAAACCGATGAAAGCCTAAGCCCACGATCCCTTGTAAGTATATATGTATGAAAAAAAAGTTCTATATGAGTTGTAATAGTTCAAAAGAAATAAAGGCTTATGTTCGGCGCATGAAGATTGGATCCTCTCTAGTACCCAAGTTCCACCCTTCGGTCAGGTTTATGTGTTAAGTACAAGCCTATGGTAGCTGTCTAGATTATGTCTGTGCAAATTGAGTGTTCTTCACAAAAACATATTTAAACCCTATCTGAGTGGCTGAGTGAATTTAAAATCAAACACTATCCCTATGTGAGGTGCTATGTTATATGTCTATGCCTGAAAAGTTATCTAATATGCAAACTCTCTTAAAAATTCAAATTTTCTCCACGTCACGACAAATGATTTTATTTTTTCGCTTCCATTGCTTGAGGGCAAGCAATAAGCTAAGTGTGGAGGGATTTGATAACGCCCAAATTATACATGTTTCTATGGCGTTATTTATGTGTATTTTATCATTTCTCGTGAACTTTTGGTACTTAATTAAGCTTGAATTGCTTATAGGTTCACTTGAAGACTCTAGAGACCCAAGCTCATGAATCTATACATTTTGGGAGACGAATACAAGAAAAGAAAAGATTTCTAGCCAAAGATCAAGAAGTCCGCCACACTTGCTACATTGTGCGCCGCACTTTCCTGTGAAGCCAAAACACCGCCGCACTTATAATATTGTGCGCCGCACATTCTTCTAAAGTTTGAAGAATTAAAGTCTAATAAATGCTCCTGCATTAACTCTTCAAAACCGCCGCACTTCTTTGAAAGTTCGCCGCACTTCCAGTAAAAGTCATTAAATGTAATCGCATTAACTCCCAAAGTTCGTCGCACTTTTTCCTAAGTGCGCCCGCACTTTGCACCCAATCTTGCCTATAAATAGAGGACGAATTTGCATCCTCAAATCATCCCATTCTCTCCATTCTCTCTTCATCAATCATCTCTCACACACATATATTTCCCTCCTTTCACCAAAAACACCAAGAAACACCTTCTAAGTTGAAGAGAAAGATCTAACGATCAAGAACGAAGACGGTTTCCTAATTAGTTATTGAAATAATGGAAGTTTGTGTAAAATCTACTTTTGTTATGAACTCTTTAGCCATAAGAGGCTAATTCTCTCATGACTACTCGGTGAAGTTACGATAATGAATAAGTGTTTGGTATGATTTTGATCATTTTAATCTTAAGCTTATGTTGCAACCCTGTTATATCTTATCTTATCCATTTTTGCTTATCAACTTAGATTATATAATCATATCAGTATAGGTTGAAAGACCTGTTATGATCTATGTGGTTTTAAAGATTTGTCTATGGTCTTTAACGTCTGTGCTGAGAAATTCACTTTCGTAAATTGATAAACAAAATAAGCTTTGATATAATAATAACTGGATTATTTGCGTGACACATTTTGTCTAGTTAACTAAATATAAGTCTTAAGTTAATCAAGTTAATTCGTAAAAACGTTTTTTGACGAGAAATCATTTTTATAAATTAAAGTCCCATCTTCAAGGTCAAATCATTTCCAACACTTATAAATTATTCTTAACTATCCGAGTAGTCATCTTTATTATCATTGATAAAACTAAAGTTATTTTCAAAATTGTTAAAGTGTATTTTCTTTCTGATTATTCGAACACTACTCTAATCCCTGTGGACGACCTGGTCTTACCTAAAAAGATTATACTGCATACATGGGTTATATTGTTACCCGTGTGTTTCGATATAATTGTCCGGTATTTTCAGTCTTATAAATTTAAAGCTTTTGAGACACATCAAAGTTTTTGGCGCCGTTGTCATGGATTTCTTAGCTGTGTAGTCAAACTCTGGAAAATCTCTTTAACTCCCCCTCTTTTTCAAATCGACTAGATCCCTAAGACTGTAGCTTCTTTTTGAGTGTGCTTAATATAGGCAGAGTGAGCTGTCTTTTTATTCAACAATTTAGGGGTTATTGGTTCCATATCAATCTTAAGCATCTCTGGATCAATAGTGTGTTTCGTAACAGCGTTATCAACTAGAGTTTTTCCTTTAAGTTTCCTTAAGTCATCCTTGAAAGCTGTAATTCCAAAACTTTTTCCTGAAGACTACTTTTAAATCAAGATTTCCACAGACTTTAGGATTGACATTGATTAATTAATATCATCACATTGTGCTTTTTTGAATCGAATACTTCGCTGGTTAGAGTAATCCAGTCATAAAGTTGCTTATTATAATAAAGGTAAGTTTATCAATCTGCTTGACCTCATCAGCAATAAGCTTTGACACCCTATTATTACCCAATACACATATTATAATGTTAAATCCTCCCTCACCTCCACTAAAGGTCTTTTATTTTTATTAACAACAAATTCTGTCTCCATTTAATATTATTTCTCTATCCCCCACCCTAATAGATTTCCATTACACACACTTTTCAAACCCCATATCCTTACATCCCACCCAGACAAAACACAACCTGCCATCGCATACCCAACCAAAAGACCAACCCCCCCAAGCACGGCCACACACCACCATTTGGCAGCCGCTTTTTGATTAGAACCCGCATGACCTTTACCAACTTTCCAGATTATATGTATTGATTGCTCTCACTTGTTCTCTCCGACGCTGCCCCATAAATACTCCACATAGATTCCCCGCCTAAATAGCCCCCGCCAGTATCCATTGTCCCCCACAAAAAAAATAAAACCCCCCCTCCTCGACTCCTTCAGAAGAGGACCGCTACCGACCACCCTATTTCTACCCAAATACCCCAACCTATAGCCCCAACCCTCGCCTCCACACAACACCGCCCGCTAACCCCCCCGACAATAACCCCCACACAAACACAACATACCAAGAATAAACCCGCCCTACGACATACGTAGAAAAAACCCCCCTTTAAACCACCCAAGCGAACCAAAACCCAACCCCCATAAAAGGCCACACCCCTCCAGTAATAACCACATCCTGATCCCTAGATTTGAATGCAAGACATTTTTTTTGATTCTTCAAAAGTTCATCACCCAAATATGATGAATGTGTTAAATAAATCCTATCAAGCTTTTACAAATAGAATTATTTCATCCCTAAAACAAGCTTTTGTATGTTTGAACCCCCACGAGCCCTCAGTGATGGCTTGTGGGTGTGTTCTTTCTTTGACAACCACGTCAAAACCAGCAAGATGATGTTTAAGTTTCTTCAAACTTGTATTCACCATGCTGATTTAGGAAGTTCTTTCGGAACCTCAACTATGGTGGGTATACTAGAAATATTGGGTTCTGGAGAATTCACCGAATTTTGAGACCAAAAGGCTTGTTCAGCAAATAATTCAGTTTGTGGAACAAATCGTGTTTCAAACTTTATTACAAGTTGGTAAGAACAACATAATCGACTGTGTAGTAAAATTAACTTTCTTTTCTAACATTATAGGATCCTTTTGTTTTAAAAGCATTTTGAACGACTCTCTTCAGCAAGCAACAAGGTCTCTTCGGAGTCAGGGATCACAATGGAATTAGTTTTCTCAATAACATTACCCACATAAAGCTTTAGTTCCAACTGCTGAGCTTTCTTTAGATAGAAAGGATTTTGAAAACCTAGAGCTTGTTTAGTGGTATGATCATAGAAAAAATAAGGTTTCGTCAATATGTGAACAGTTTGTGCGGATTGATCTCTTTTAAAAACAATATTATCTAGCTGTTTAATCCTCATTTCTAAAGCAATCTCTCTATCTATGTTCCTAGATTCTTCTTTCTTAAAATCATCTTTGAGAAGAGAAACTGTTTGCATTAAAGATTCTTTTTCTTTTAAATGTTCAGAAAGAGTTTGTTTAAGACGATCAATCTCTACAGACTGTGTACTTGAATCTAAAACATTATCATTACTCTTTAAATCAACATTTTGTCCTTCTTTCAAAACTTTAACTTGTTCTTTATATCTTTCAAGCTCAGCAGTTAAAGTATCATTGACACTTTTATTTTCCAGATTTATCTTGGTACAATTAACTACTTGGGTCTTCAGTTGTTCAATCACATATAATATCAGTGCATCTTGTTGAACAGAGGAGTTAGAATTCTGAACAACTGCCTACTGTGATTCAATCACATACTGAGAATAAAGAATGATATTGCTATCACTGGTTATTTCAGTCTATGAATGGTTTACAACATTCGACTGTTCAGAAGACGGCATCACCTGCACAGCTTAATTAATATATATATTACTTATCATATTAACCTTAGTAAGAGCATCTAAACCATAATGAGATAAATCCGCCATGAGAGCAACTTTGGCGGTGTTGAGTTCATCACAATCAGAGTCATATGCATCCAAATCATCAGCTTGATAAGTAGCATTGTGAGTAATGACAGTCTATGTGGCTTGACCTTCTAGAATTCCTGGATCTGCCAAAAATGCTAGTTCATCCTCATGTAGAATTTGACCACTTGCTTGAGCTTTAACCAACAAAACTTTATCCTTAAACCATGAATCATCCCGTTTCCTCTTTGGTTTAGTGCACTGTTTAGACATGTGGCATTCCCCTTTATAGTTGTAACAAATAACAGTCCTTTGTTTCCCAGAATTGCTTCCACTTGCTCCTGGTGTTACTAGTACAAAAAGTGGATTTGGCCACACATAGGCAAAATGGAACGACCACACATTCACATATTTATATGGCTAAAGGTACCAAAATAGACAACATTTACTAATTAGCCACACATGAAAATTTTAATTGTGTGACCATTAGAACTGTATTGCCACACATTCGAACATTATGTGGCTAAATGTAACTGGTAATATTATTTAGCCACATATGAATTTGGAACGCGTGACAAATACAAGTAAGCTTGAAGCATTAGTAACGATATACATATAAATAGTGACAAATATATGCCACACACTTGAACAATGTGACCAAATTGGCATATATGGTCACACTAAACGTTTTGTCACACATTATTTAAGTGTAGCCAAAATCCAGTACATATGGTCACGTAACTTAATATGTGTGTTTAAAGTTTAGTTTGTGTTAGCTTGCCAAAAGCTAATGCGTATAGTCACATTTACTTCTAGCACGATCATGTGACTATATGCCTTTACAATAGCCACAACATATCACAAATGTGTGACTAAATTATGTTTATGGCCACATTTAAGGTGATTATCTGTGACCAATATATTCATAACAGTCACATGGTGAAGTATTCATGTGGCTATTATTTAGAACAAAATGGGAAATCGGTCATCATTAAATTTCATGCTTTGTGTGACTAAATATTACAAAAGGCCACACAAATATAAAATTCATGTGACCATTGGATGATCAATAGTCACACAAAATACACATATCTTCACTTTAAACAACATATGGTCAGAGGCGGACCCACCTTATGCCAAGGTGGTTCCCGGGAACCACTTTAGAAGCTGAAATCGTATAGAGATGATGCAATAATTTTTTTGGGACCCACTTTAGAAAAATGTTAGGAACCACCCTAGATTGATTTTAAACAAGAAAGAGGTAAAACTGAGGATACAAATCTATTTTTTTAGTGATATTTGATGAAGAAAGGATAAATTATTTCTGAAGAAGAAGGAAAAAGAAGATGAAATGGTGAAGAGAGAAATGAGTTGAGGAAGATGATGAAAACTTATATAAAAACATTATTTTTTGAATAAAACAAATGTGTACTTTTCGAGTTTTAGTTCCCAGGTTCCCAAATTCAACTATTGTTTTTCTTTTTTCTTTTTAATTTACAAAGCTATTAGTTGTAAATAAACAAAAGTGATTTATAGATATGAGATCTTTAACATTTTTACTTTTGGAAAAACACTGTGAGTATAAGCCAAACTGTTATTTGGTGAAAATCAGTTTTGTTTGTTTGACAACCAACTTTTTTTGATAAAAAATAATTAAGTTCGTGTTTTGGACCCGACCCGACCCATTGATCGGGTGGATTTTTGATATGTTGATTTTTGTGTTACTAGTAAAGGAACCACCTTAGTAATCCGGTTGGGTCTGCCACTGCTAGGGCTATAAACGAACTGAACGTTCAGTAAACATTTCATGAACCGTTCGGTAAAAAGTTCGTTTATGTTCGTTTATTTAATAAATGAACGAACATGAACAACATTTTACGTTCGTTTAGTGTTTAATGAACGAACATAAACGAACATGAACAACATAATTTCTTAATAAACGAACATGAACAATAAATTTTATTCGTTTAAGCGATCATGTCGTTTTATTTGTCCGGTTAAAATTAAACGAATAAACATGAACAAGGCCTCGTTCGTGTTCATCCGGTTCGTTTACAGCCCTTGCCACTGCATATGGTCACACTTATTAACACTTTTGGTCACATATTACAAAAGGCCACACAAACATAGAATTCATGTGGCTATTGGATGATCAATAGTCACACAAAATACACATTTCTTCGCTTTAAACAGCATATGGTCACACTTATTAACACTTTTGGTCACTTCATGCTTAATTGTATGTGACTAAATACAAAAAAAAACATGCTTTGTGTGACTAAATATTACAAAAGGCCACACAAACATAAAATTCATGTGACCATTGGATGATCAATAGTCACACAAAATACACATTTCTTCACTTTAAACAACATATGGTCACACTTATTAACACTTTTGGCCACTTTATGCTTAATTGTATGTGACTAAATACCCAAAACAAACATGCTTTGTGTGACTAAATATTACAAAAGGCCACACAAACATAAAATTCATGTGGCCATTGGATGATCAATAGTCACACAAAATACACATTTCTTCACTTTAAACAACATATGGTCACACTTATTAACACTTTTGGTCACTTTATGCTTAATTGTATGTGACTAAATACCCAAAACAAACATGCTTTGTGTGACTAAATATTACAAAAGGCCACACAAACATAAAATTCATGTGGCCATTGGATGATCAATAGTCACACAAAATACACATTTCTTCACTTTAAACAGCATATGGTCACACTTATTAACACTTTTGGTCACTTTATGCTTAATTGTATGTGACTAAATACCCAAAACAAACATGCTTTGTGTGACTAAATATTACAAAAGGCCACACAAACATAAAATTCATGTGGCCATTGGATGATGGATGAACAATAGTCACACAAAATACAAATTTCTTCCCTTTAAACAGCATATGGCACACTTATTAACACTTTTGATCACTTTATGCTTAATTGTATGTGATTAAATACCCAAAACAAACATGCTTTGTGACTAAATATTACAAAAGGCACACAAAACATAAAATTCATGGCCATTGATGAATTCATAGTCCCAAAATACATATTTTTTCACTTTAAACATAATATAGTCACACTTATAACACTTTTGGTAAAATTTAATATCATTACATATGTACACAAGGAAAGTAACTTAATATGTTGTGGTTAAAGTTAGTTGAGTTAGCATGCCAAAGCTAATGTGTAATAGTCACATTTACGTCTATTCATATCATGGGACTATAGATGCCTTTACAATAGCCACAGCATATCACAAATGTGTTACAAATTATGTTTATGGCCCCACCTTAAGATGATTATATGTTGACCAATGTATTCATAACATCACATCGTGAAACCTATTCAGGTGGCTATTTTTGTAGAGCCAAATGAGAAATCAGTTATCATAAATTTTATATTAGTCACATTGAGTCTTTGTGTGTCTAAATTCATAATGTAATATATGGTCACATGAAGTATTTGTTAATGTGTCTAAATCAGGGACTCAAGTTTTGTCACGCATTATTTAAGTGTAGCAAATAACCGATATATATGGTCACGTTATTAAGCCTAAACTACTTTTAGGTTTTAAAAAATAAGCTAAACCGAAACTATATATCCCAAGTGTAATTAAGCCTAAAGTAATCTAGTTTTATAACGGAAATATATTTTTTGAATGAAAATATCTCATCAATACCTGTAAAACTCAAATAAGCAGCTATGCAAAAACTAGCAAATCAATTAACTGTTAAAAGTTAAAGTAAAGGAGAATAACTGTTTAATGGTTTTTTGGTGTTTAAAGATGTTTATAGGCGAAAAGGGGTGTTTGGTTAACTCAGAATAAAAATAAAAAATAAAAAAAGGATGTTACACCCCACAAGAATCGAACCCCACTACCCGCGACCTCCCTTACAAAGTCAAGCGGGTTACCAACTTGCTAAGTAACCTATTCGTTAATGTTATGCTTTCCTTTTTAAACAAAAAGTTTAAGCTTCATTGTTTTTGGCTAGTAGCTTAAAGAGTGCTTTTAGAAACTGCTTATTAAACCATGGATTTTTCTCCCTCTGCTTATTTTTAACTTGTTTCACTTTTAAAATTTCGAATTTAGCAAAACTAAATAAGTTGTAGCTTATTTAGTTTAAAGCTTTTTCGGTGCAGCTTATTTTTAAGCTAAAGTATTTTTAATAAAAAATTTCATTATTAAATATAGTTTTAGTTAATAAAAAGTTTTATATTATAATTAATAAAAAATAGTAGTTAATTTGATTACTTATTATTAAGCTATAGCTTATTCTTATTATCTAAAACATAATATTTGCTCAAGTTTTGTTTGTCTCACTTCACTTTCTCTAAAGTAGGGGTGAGCATCGGTCCAAAACCGAACCGGACCGGCCAAGACTGGACCGAGACCGAATTGGTCTAAAACGCCGGACCGAAATGGTACGGTTCGGTCCTGGTCGACCCGGTCCGGTTCGGTCTTCGGTCCGGTCCGGTCATACAAGGCATAATGTTCGGGTTTTTTGGAAAGACCGACTGGACCGAACCGGACCGAAGATCAAATTGGTCCAAAACGCCAGACCGAGGACCAGACCGAAATACGTTCGGTCTGGTCCGGTCTGTCCGGTTCGGTTCGGTTCGGTTCGGTTCGGTCCGGTTTTCCAGTCCGGTCTGGTCGAAAGGTCCGTATGCTCAGCCCTACTCTAAGGCGTGGAATTTAAGGGTTAAATAAGCTAGACATTTGCGTTAGAGCTTAATTAAATTTTATAATGCTAAATGGCAAATCTCTATTCAACTCTCTTCGAGGATACGACCCCGAACTAATAGTTATTACTTTTCCTAAAGTAATTGTATCTCTAAACGGTAATTTATTACCGACCGCTTTACACGCGTCAGTCAACTATTACGAGTTAAAGGATCTAGGTTATTGGTTACGCTTAGGAGTTAGATTAATGTGACCAATGATAACCTAATGCATATGACCCATATGATGTTAAATACCCATTAATTAATGTGACTAGTTATAACCTAATGCAAATGACCCATGACCCATGTTAATTACTCATTGTCACCAGTCATGGATGTGTCGTAACATGACACTATAAGCCACTACAACCCAATGCATATGACCCATATGCTGTCAAATACCCATTAATGAATGTGACCAGTGATAACCTAATGCACATGACCCATGACCCATGTGAATTAGTCATTATCACCGGTCATGCACGGGTTCCAATACACTATAAGCCATTACAACCCAATGCACATGACTCATGACCCATGTTAATTACCCATTGTCGATCACCAGTCATGTATTGGTCGATAACATGACACTATAAGCCACTACAACACAATGCACATGACCCATGACCCATGTTAATTACCCATTGTCACTAGTCATGTATGTGTCGTAACATGACACTATAAGTAACTACAACCTAATGAACATGACCCATGACACATGTTAATTACCCATTTCACCAGCCATTATTGGACATGCACATTTGTAGTTTGTCATTAGACGAGTTCTTTTTTATGCAGAAATTGACCGCGATTATTGGACAGGCACGCACCAGTGTGGATTTCTAAAAGGATCAAGATGTGATTAGGACCGTGCTTAATTTATTGCAGGTTTGCACCTGGCACTACTACACAAATGGACATAAAGCCCCCTTAATAGAGCTTGGTTTTTGTGAAAAACAGGCTCTAAAGAGATTCCGCCTCTTTTAAACATGCATAGAGCCATGTTTTCCCGCAGAGAACCAGGCTTTATGTGAAAAACTCTTAGAGCCCCATTTTTTGTTTCAAAACCGAGCTCTATTCTTATCATAAAGCCATGTTTTCACTAGAAACACTGGGCTTTATGATGAAAACTGTTAGAGCCGTGTTCCCTTGTACAAAACCGGGCTCTATTCCCACCATAAACTTTCATTCCTCACATAACTTGGGCGGTTCACCAAATAACATCAAATCCTAAA
>BQNB010048717.1:0-42416 GCA_026074375.1 Tanacetum coccineum
TGATTTAACATTATTGATGAAGCATTTTACTACATTTATATTTTATGTTTTGTTATTTATTTAATCACTTTATATTAATGGCATTTGGAAGTTTATTTATTATATTTCGTATTAAAGGTAAAAGCGTGTTCTTTATTTTGATGCAACATAGACCCATTTTGTTATAACTTAATGTTTATTTGTTTTACATTATTGCACTCAACATTGCCCGATGTGAGTTTTATCAAGTATACATAAGTTTTAACATTTATCTAACGATTTTTTATGCTTTATGCTAAATTATAACATCATATATTACAAAGTACGATTTTTTTTTCTATAACGTGAATTTATCTACCTTTTAACTCTATTTATTATCAAAAAAAAAATCTAGGGCCCGTTTGGTTTGTTAGTGGGATTAGATTTTGATTTGGATTTGATGTAGATTTAGGATAGAGAAATTAAATTTATTATATAAATTTATAATAAAATTAAAATTAAAATATTACTTAGGATAAACTGCATACATGATTCTTTATTTAAAAATGGGCCTACATGAAGAAAAAAAAAATTGAATGCACGGTCAAAAATGTATACAAGCGAATATATACTGTTAAATGTACTTTTTTGTTCTAATGAGCTAGAGTGGTTTTGTAAAATCCCGGATTCAAGGGTTTAAAACACTATTTAAAATCCCATTCATTTTAAACAAAGTTTTTTACTTTTAACTCAAACCCCACAACCCAATACCCCATAAGACTATGGGGCCGTTTGATTCGTAAAGGGGTTTGAATTGGATTTGGTATTGGTTTGAAAGGAAAGTAGGAAAGATAAAATATTTGATAGTATAAAATGTTGTTTGTTTTATAAAATATAATTTGAAGTGGTTATGAAGTTTAATATTATCATATACAATATTACTACAAAATGTATTTATAGAATCTTGCAAATAATTACGTGTACAACAATATTACCACAAATGGATTTATGGAATCTATGTAAGAATAACCAGTTGATTACTTTTTCTTAAAAAATGTGTAGCTGAAAAAAGATAGTGGCTTTAAATATAGGAAACCCGGCTAAATATTTTCTTTAGTGGAAACCCTTTTCTATGCCTATGAATTACTATTCTAACACCCATACACTTTAAAAAACATATATTTCTTTCAATCCATTACCTTAAATCTACACCCTCACAACATACCACCCTATGTTATTCAAATAATTTCTTAATCTCAATTCTTAGTAAAATATTATTTTCTTACTTCTCACCTTATACAACTTTTCATTGCTACCAATCTCAATTTTTACATCATTTATTAACAACTCAACCTAACATATAATATTATTTATATTATATTTAATTTATTACTAAAAGTTTTATATAAGATTATATATTAAATAAAATATTTCATTTAAAAATGATATAATATTATGAAGTGAAGCGATCGTTGATATAATTTGCTTGCTTTTGTAATTTTCATAATTTAATATTAACCGGTTTGTCAAAAGCTATGAATAAACATAATCTAACAGCTGCCAAAAGTTCAATATAGACCCAATTTTTGTCATAGACCTAATGAACCAATCATAGCCACTCATTTTTTCATCAAAAATAAAAAAACCCACTTTTCACCTTTTAAAAAAAATTAAATATCTCACACACTGTTAATCGTTACGCAAAACAAAACATACCATCGCGACGAGAATTAAATTATCTTTCTATAGAGGGGCGACACTATGTACTTTCGACGAACTTTTTTTTATGATTTTATGAAGTCATATACGATTTTATGAAATCATATATGATTTTATGAAATCATATATGATTCGTTATACGAATCATATATGATTTTATTAAATCATATATGATTCGTCATACGAATCATATATGATTTTCGCAATTCGTGACTGAAACAAATTGAAAAAAAGTTCGACGGAATCACAAATCATATATGATTTTATGAAATCATATATGATCCGTTATACGAATCATATATGATTCGTTATACGAATCATATATGATTTTCGCAATTCGTGACTGAAAAAAAAAATCAAAAAAAAATTCCTCGAAAGTATATCGTGTCACCCGTCTACTGAAAGATAAAAAAATACTCGTCGCGATGGTGTATTTTTTGTCGTGTGACGATTTACCGTTTGTAAGATATTTTATTTTTAAAAAAGAGGTAAAAAGTATGTTTTTTTATTTTTGATGAAAAAATAGATGGTTGAGATTGATTCATTGGATCTATGACAAATAATGGGTCTATGTTGATCTTATCTCTCTAACAGCTACCTAGTTGAGTTATAAAAAAAATGAGTCAAAGCTCATGGGCACTTGAAAAAAAAAAAAAAAAGAAACTCAAGGGCACAAAAAGCAAAGTACCAAACATTGTTTCAATCCTTGTGGTCCCCACACATAAAACACGTTGACACATCACATGTAACACTTTGACAAATCCTCCTAGGTTGTTCCAGAGCCTCACTTTTAAATCCACTCCAGATTGTAGGGTTTGAGGGGTTTTTTAGAGAGATCGTAAAAGAATAGAGAATGTGTTTAGAAACATGACAATCTGGCCTATATATAGCTTTCGTACCAAGAAAAAGAATAACCAGAGTTTCCTATTAGATTAAGGATTGGTTTGTATTATATTATTTATGGTAGCTTACCTTATTTTTTATAGTATGGTAAATAGGTCGGCATAATTTTTCATTTTAATCCATTACTTGTGTCGTTTTTCTTTATTAGTACTTTAGTAGTAATCTAAAGGGATAATTGTTTCTAAATGTATCAAAGTTACCTAATTTTACTATGCTATGCAAGATGCTTTTAATTTTTTTAAACAATGCGAACAATGTGCTAATCCTCTCTATTCTATACAATACTTATGTTAACCCGATTTTTTTGATGATGTGGCATAGTTGGACATGGTTGACTCCGTTAAACAAGCAATCACCAACACCGAATTTAGTTTTTCAGATCTTCTTCCATCATATATTTCTACCATATTATATATATAATCAATAGAGAAGGGTTGACTTACTGTTCATCTAAGCACCGTAGCTACAGTGCTGGGCCAAAAATTTGGGCCGGCCCAATTAGTTTTTTTTTTTTTTTAAATTTATTTTTTTAAAAAAAAAATTTGTGTACCTCTTCAATTCACCTTCAAACTAAACACAAACCTAAACAACATTTGATCATCATCATGGAACAAGTGATCAACAACAAACAAGTAATATTAAAAGACTACGTTGTAGGGTTTCCTAAGGAATCCGACATGATCCTTAAAACATCTGAAACCATCAACCTTAAACTTCCAGAAGGTTCTAATGGTGTGCTACTGGTTAAGAATCTTTATCTGTCGTGTGATCCTTACATGCGTGGTCGGATGACTAAAACTGTAGGCAGTTATGTCGACTCTTTTACTCCTGGTTCGGTATGTATAGTAGTAACATTTGTTTATTTATTTGTCTTATTAGGGATATCTTTTTGTTGTATTAAGATTATCAGTTATTTGGGTGTTTGATAATTTTGGATGCTAAACCCTACTAAGGCTATGTTTGGCACAGGGGTTATGAGGGCTTATCGTGGCTTGAACTTTTAAAATAATCCGGCTTATAAACAAAGTCTCGTTTGTCGCTTATGGATGCTTTTATAAGCCGTAAAGCCTCCATAAGCCCAAGCCCATAGAAGGGGCTTATGAGAGCTTATAGCTAGTCAAATTACTTAAATACCTTTTAAAATATAATAGATTATCATGAAAAGCTGGAAATATATGTGAATTTGATTTGATGTATTTTTATGAGATTTGACATTAATAAAGCTTGAACTCCAACTAATTCGCCAAACAGCTTTAAAAAAATATAAACTTCAGATTTCGGCTTATAATATAACCTTCAGCCCCCAACCTTAGGCTCCAGCCCTAGCCCATTGCGCCAAACATACCCTAATTAGGGGGTGTTTGTTTCGGCTTACATAGCCGGCTTATGGCTTAACTGTTTTTGGGCTTATGTTTCACAATAACCTCACTTTTTGTGGCTTATTTTGAAAACTTTCGGCTCTCTTATAAGTCTATTATGACATGATATACTTCATCTAAGGTGAAAAGTTTAAAAGTAAGCCACAAAAAGTGAGCCAAATAAGCCATAACCCGGCTATATAAGCCAAAACAAAGACATGATGAGACTCTTCACTTTGGATTGTACCTCGAGTAATGTTTAGTTGTTTTTCCTGTGAACCGAGGGAGTTAGGATTTAACGTATGACAAATTTCTTAAAATCCCTCTACTTTATGAGCCTAGAAGGATGTTTCCCGAGTCTTACCCAAAGTTGCTGCCTGTGGGGTTTGACCTTGGGTTTTCAACGAAATATCTTTAAATAATAACCTAATAATCAGAATCAATGTTGTTGTAGCTGACCATAAAAGAGTGTTTGGACACCTAAACAACCGGTGAGTCGAAACTAGTATCACTAAAAGGTCTTGGTTCAATTCCAACTACGTTAACATGTGCTCATTGCCTGGGCTAGCTACTTGGGGAATGGTCAATCTCACTCAAAAGGGTTGCAATATTTAATGTATAAATTTGACCAACTGTGTTTAAAAGTTCTCATATGATAATTACAGCATTATTTTATAGGATTGACAGTGACAAATGGCTACAACACATACTAGAGTGAATGGCAAAGAATTCTATCATTATATAAAAAACTATGTTTGAACAATGAAGGTTTATAATTGCTTTGGATCAGTTGAGGTTAGCAACAACGCGTTATGTTATTATTCTGCTGTCACAAATTTATAAAACTAAACGTATGCTGAATGTTACATATTAAGTGTCTGCTTCTGTTTTGCAATTGGGAGGCCGGTACTTTTAGTCTTCTTGATAGCATATGTATATGAATTACGAGTATTCACTACTGTACTAGTTTTGTTTCAAAGTTGGAGATGACAGTGTTTTGACATTTGATCGGTCAAATGAGTTATATTTGCGGAAGCTGTTTTACGATCTAATCTTTACCACCTTGCAGCCTCTAACAGGATATGGAGTAGCTAAAGTTCTTGAATCCGGCCATGCAAACTTTAAGAAAGGCGACCTAATTTGGGGATTTACAGGATGGGAGGAATACAGCATTATCAATGCTCCTGAGGGTCTATTCAAGATTGAACATACCGATGTGCCTCTTTCTTATTATACTGGAATTCTTGGTATCATTTATGTTTAAAGTGTTTTTGCTCATTCTATAAACTTGTAAAATACACAACGAGCATGTGTTTAACTTCTGAAATTAAATCTTTTATTGTTTATCTAGGTATGCCGGGTATGACCGCTTATATTGGTTTCTATGATATCTGTACTCCAAAGAAAGGAGAATATGTCTTTGTTTCGGCTGCTTCTGGTGCAGTCGGGCAGCTTGTTGGGCAGTTTGCTAAGTTGTCAGGATGTTATGTTGTTGGGAGTGCTGGTACTAAAGAAAAGGTTTGCTGTTTTGATATTTTAACGTACTTTATACTTATATGATTAATGGGCTTATTTTAAATTTATCTCCACTATAAAAATTACTTACGTTAGCTTATGATTCCGTTGTGGCGTTGTCTGCTTGGCGCTGTATGACAGACACCTTAAGTATTTTGTCCTAATGTTTCAAACTTGAAAATTATCGTTTTCTTTCGTATTGAATTGTTTTTATGTGTGTTTTATCACCCAAGGTTGATTTGCTGAAAAACAAATTTGGATTTGATGAGGCTTTTAACTACAAGGAAGAGCAAGATATGGATGCAGCTCTTAAGAGGTTTGTTTAATCCATAGTTATCACGCAAAATAAAGCAGAATCATTATCATATTACAGTAGTTATTTGATGCAGTAGATAAACAGGCGGGTTGGGTAATGGGTCACGACAGGTTTAGGTGAAACGATGTAGTTTTTGAGTGTGGGTCAAAACAGGTCAGGTTTGGTCGACCTTTCAAACAGTTTTTTGGCAATTTCTATGAAGGTTTTAGATTATAAGGATGCTGCAGCACCTTATAATCTGTTTGACCATTTGACCCGTTACCATTGTTATTTTTTCGTTGCAACATTTGACCACTTTGATCCATTATCCGTAGAATACAACTGAAATTGACATTTCAGTTTTTTGAAATGGCTCTTTTTATGTTTCAGGTACTTTCCGGAAGGAATTGATATTTACTTTGAGAACGTCGGAGGAAAGATGTTGGATGCAGTACTGTTGAACATGAGACTAAATGGACGAATTTCAGTTTGCGGGATGATCTCACAGTACAATTTGGAGCAAGGGGAGGGGGTGCGCAACCTTTTTACCCTGGTAACAAAACGTGTGCGCATGCAAGGGTTCATTGTGTTTGATCACTATCACAAGTACCCAAAGTATCTAGAAATGATTATACCCCTAATTAAAAATGGCACGATAAACTACATAGAAGACATTGTAGAAGGGCTCGAGAATGCACCCGCGGCTTTGATTGGTCTGTTTTCTGGAAAAAATGTTGGGAAGCAAGTGGTAGTCGTGGCGCGCGAATGATCAATGTCTTTAGGCTAAATGGTGTTACTATGAATACTTTTTTGGTTTGATGTCAAAGACTGTGATTAGTAGGAAAAACTTGTGCAAGTATGGTGGTCGTTGTGATGTCCAAGGGTATATAGTTTTGTGTTAAATTAACTGAGCCGTTTCTTTTTTCAATATCTGCATTACCCTCTTATAGCATGAATACACTTCTAAAAATGCTTAGCGTACTTAAAATACGTATGAACTGATCTCAGCTTCAACTCATTAATTCATTTCGCTTCTGCCCGTGACAAAAAGTAAAGCGAAAGTTCGTCACAAAGACTGTTCATGCACTTTTAAAGTTATAAATACTGCACCAGCGATTCGGACAAAACATAAGGACGGTTTTTACAATTCACTCTAAGGGTCCGTTTGTTACGTGGTATTCGGATTCGGAAATGGTTTGAAAGAAATATTTAATTGATTGGTTTGAGTTGTTGGGTTCACAAGAGATCAATACCTGTGATTTTCTGCATCCCATTCATATTTGTCTACTTTTGTCAACTTTTGTCAACTTTTTTGTTACTTGTTGACTTTTTATTGGCGTGTAACTCTCACAGTCATGCATTTTGTTTTTTAATTTTCACAAAGTTAAAGGTGACATTAATTTTATTTTTATATATTTAATATCCATTTTATTTATATAAATTTAATGTATAAAATTATTTTCTTTCTCCTACATCAAATCCAAATCCAGTTAATTTGGGGTGGCCACGGAGGTTCACTTGCGTCGACTCCGGACTATTCAAAAGGGTAGTCGTCATTGGATTAGTCAGCTCGTAATGTCGAGTCGAATACCCAGGTAAAAAAAAAAATTCAAATCCAAATTTATATCCAAATTCAAATTCAAATCTTAATCATAAAATCATCTGAAAACCAAACGGACCCTAACTATAATAATTTGATTCCCCAAAGTCTTACCAAACTCACATAAAGTCTATCTTGCTTGCGTATGCATTCTCGTCGGAGGTCTTTATCATCTTCCTCATACCTCGCTGACTTACAAGATTGAGTCCTAAGACTAAAATGTTGATGAGTCTTAATGACTTCAATGTATTATAATCAACAACTTGAAATTTCCATGTATCCTTTGGTTTGCCATAAAAAGATTGAGTTTGAGTCTTAATGATTGATATTTTATGATCAACAACTGAAATTTTCATGTATCCTTTTGTTTGTCACAAATAATTGCACAATTATAACAATTATAACATCTGAGATCTGATTATGTTCAATTGCGTCTATAAATATCCTGCTTATTTGGTTTGCATTACCGCACTTGGAATGATAAAAATAGGGAATATGAACACCACACAAAGTGATGTGCACACTACAAAATCACATGTGTGATGCATATGGTACAACACCACATATGCATTTTTGTGGTGTGCACATCACTTTGTGTGGTGTGCATATCAACTCCCATAAAAATATCTACATTTCTGAACGCTATGTCGAAACTGCCACATATTACACATCTTCCTTTTTTCTTGATCAACTTGACGTAGGTGAAGATTCACATCATGGTTTTTATGTATTACTATTTGTTTGTAATTAGTTAGGGTTACTAAAGGTTATGTGTGTGGATTTCATGTAAATCTCTTTACAAATTCGAGATCAATTTGGGTAGGGAATTACAAGTTTACCTGTTGAGAATGCTTTCTCATTATTCAAACAAAAAAAAAACCTAAATTTCCATGCAAAATGAATGATCGTAGTAGATATACTTCGTTTGTAGCCAAACAAAAGGACCTGACTTTCCATGCATTTTGAAAGTACATGTGGATGTATTTAATTAGAGTAAAACATCTAATATATTTACGATTGTGTGGCATGGTCTCGATAAAGAATCAAACATTTAATTAAAGGATTTTATGATTATCGTCTTCTTACATTTCCTTGAGTTTACAAACATGTCTTTCTAGTTATGAACGTAAACTCTTGAGTTCAATAGTAATTTCAAATTCATAATTATGATTATATAATTAATCATAATTATATTGACTAAAGCATGCAGTCAAAATGTTGTAGTAGCTTTACATTATATCTTGACATTTAAATGTAATAGGGCAACAAACATCTTATGTGTTTAAGTCCTAGTAGAATTTTTTTTTGAACGGCATTTTCATTAGAAATACTAACTAGCAAGGAGCTAGAGTGAATACAAAGCAGCATCTCATACCCTGTAACAAGCTATCTAAACCAACACTAAATTAAAAGCCTATACCTATAACCATCCAAGAGAGACATAAGAAAACAAAGACAAATCCAAGTGTGAATTACACAGCGGACTTGAAACACAACGACCACGAGATTATACCTACAAAATCAAGAAGCATCGAGAGACACAACTTTAAGCCTAAAGCCATAGATGGAGAATAAAACCGAGAAACTAGATAAAGCAGATTAGGGATTATAGATAGATAACTCGCCTCCACCATTTATGAAACAAGAACCACATGAGATTTGTATCCGACCATTTTCATATATCTACGAAGAACTTGCACCATCAACGTTTATGGAGTGAAATTCATGATTGCACAATGTTATCACCAATGGTTTGTCTAACCATATCTTCTTTCCCAACCATATTGAATTCAAGGAGAGAGCCAACTTCAATAGTTTTTAACACTTCATCATCAATATTTTTATTGGTAGTACTTTTGGATATGGAGTTCAAAAGCCTATTGTTACAACGCTGGATGTTTGATTCATTGTCAAAGATAGATGTGTCAAGTGAGGATGTGGGTTTGGTGACTACGTCACTGTCACTGGTGTTGTTTTTTTTCTTGCCACCTCGAATGTTTATGCCTATAAAAGGATGAATGAGTTTAAGCGACACAATTTTATTGTTCTTTTTGGAGGTGCCCTGTTTTGCAGATGAATGAAACAGGTCTTGGTTTTGTAGTGGGCTATGTGTTAGGGAGTGATGAGAGTTGGGCATTTGGGTTTTGTTATGTCTTGGAATTTTGGATTTCTTACCTTGCGGTAAAGATAAACCAATAATCATATTGTTATATGTTGTTCCTTACACACACTTAGGATTTCTCCCACTTATGTACGGTACAACATTATTTAATGTAGACAAATAATACGACAAGCGCTCGCTTGTATAAACAATATGATAGTGTCATAGATATTACAAGTAGATATCGAACCATAACGTTTAATAAGGAATTTTGGATTATTATTCTATAGATAACGTTTCGGAAAGCAACGTCAGAAAGGCAACGTGTTATCTATAATATAAAATGAAATTTTCCTTAAAACTACGGTAGTTTATATTCGGAAAGTAATGAATTATTTTAAAGCAAGCTAGAAATTAATGGGCAACTAACAAGGAATAAATCTTGTAGCTCCCACTGAATTTGACAACACTACTTGAATGTCTTTTCAGTAAAAAAACGCAAACCTCCCACTAGATTTGTCAACATTGTAAGTGTTACATCACCAGTATAAAGCAAATAGCGATTTATTTACTTTCATACTCTCTTAAAATGCCTACAAGTAGAAATGTACTTAGGTATTGAACATAGTATATGAAGTTCTACTTGTGTAGATGAGGGACTAGCCATTCATGCTTTCATTAACTTGAACATTTTAGCATGCAATTCCTCCTTAATTTGTGTGCCTAGCCACAAGGGTGTTTAGCACTATAAGGAATGAAATGAGGCCAAGAAAAAAAATATCTAGAAGACCTGCTAGTAATTTTCTTTACTCATTGTGGTTTATTAAGAATTCCTCTTATTAACATTTAAAACTCATACATCGTTTTGACAAGTGCAAGATGTTATTATTTTGGTAGCTATAGACAAAATGTTCTCTATTTACACAAAATATTTTACCTTTCAATGATTTCATAACTAAAAAAGGGCAATGAAAGATTGTAAGTGAGTTTAAATATAATGAGAAAAATTCAATTGTAATCCTATCTTAGTTTTGTCAAGCAAGGAGAAGAGATAGGAGTAAGTCACACTCTTCTTACCAAGAAAAGAGACTATGTTTGTCTTCTTAAGAAAATAAAATTTTGTTTACGAATTATGTTGCAATGACACAATTAATTAGAACCTAGAAAGTTCAATTTTAATATTTTTGATAATTAAATTCTTAAAATAATTAACTACCCAATTAATTACTAATAAGACTAAGATCCAACTTGACCTCCTACTTATTACCGGAGGTCTGACCAGCGTGTAAACAAGTTGGGGCAAGAGATAAGCGGCGTCCGTTAGTTGCATTGAAATGCAACTCTTAGATTTATGAGACACATGACTTTAGTAACTCATATAGTAATGTCATGTACATGTTTTGTCTCATCTTATGCCTCGGGTCCAAGGTCTGACCAAGTAACTCGATTTAAGTCCACCAAAAAAGAACTTGCAAAAATTGACATATATCTGACCTATAGAAAAAATTTGCCATGGGTTGAAAAAGCCCAAAGGTCTGACCAAGGAGGTCAAACCAAATGCACATGTTTTTATTTTGGCTGGCATATACTTAAAATTTCACATAGGGGTATAGACATAAATTTATAAAACATGTGTACAAAAGTGTACAAAGAAGCATGCAAAACATCTTTGTAGCACAAGTTAATAAAAACATTTTCTTAACTTAGTTTTTAGATGTGCTAATATAGCGAGAAAAAATTAAAATTTGACCAAACCAAATATTGTACTCTTGCATGTGTCCGAAGACACAAGTTCTTCCAATAATTGCCTCATATGCAGAAGCATGTAGTGGCGCGGGAAAATATTAAAGGTCAGTTAAACCCTAGAAGTCCACTAAAGCTATGATCAAACCAAGGTACGGTAGCGATTCATCATATGATAAAAGCACAAAACTTTATAGTTTTAATCGGATTATAAGTTAATTTATATTTTCAAGTCTCGTCGTGGGAAACCTTATAGTTCATGATTATCGAATGTAAGCCGAACCCAAGTTGACACATAAGACTTCAAAAATCTAATCAAGTTATAATAAAATAGATTTAATGTCCGTATTTATTTGTCCAAAACAAGTTTTACAAATAACACATAGCAGGTCACTAGGAGTTAATAATTATGTTTCTAATTTAACAGACAAATTTAAACCAAGATTCGAGTAAGTTCGTCGTGGGAAGTTACGTTTCTAAGTGCAACATTATAGATAACCACACCCGTATGACACATAAACTTGCAAGAATCCTTTGGTTTAAATAAAACAAGTTTCACTTTAAATATTAGTCCGTTTAGAGTTTCAAAAAGTCTTTTGCATATATTACCTAGTCTCATGGAATATCACATATAAGCAAATAAGTAGAAAGAAAGAGGGGATGAGGTGAAGACAGACTCTATATAGAAAGCAGTAAATCACATAATGCCTCGAGTTCTTATAAGAGTCTTCCCCAAACGGAAAACCATAAGACACTCACTAGGTTTTCAGCTCAGTACCTAGATCGCCACATTCATTATATAGTATGATTGCGTGAGTCTGATGTGTCGTTGTGTGGTGTATATTTTATTGATTCAAGTTTTAAATTTATATTTTGCCGACTAAACCAAAAACAACACTTTAACGGGTAGTGTACCCGATCGTTATTAGTTTCGTGGTAAGTAGGGTGTCGAACACTTGAAGCGAGGTTAAATCTATCACTTTAATTAATATCTTGGCTATCTAATCTATGTTAATTCTATTCTATTCTAAACCTATATTAAACCGATGTCAGTTTAAATCCTAATTCTAACGGGAAAAGGGGGTTTTCTGGCACGGTTTGGTTGGTGACTACAATCAATTCAAGGCACTTTTACCCACGCAAGCTAATTAACAAAAGATAAAAGAGCGGTCGAACCTTATATAAGAAAACTGTATTAACCATTATCAATCCGATTAGAAAGTTGGTTTGTTTATTAAGTACAATGATTTCTTCTCTCGAGGTGGCATATCATTCTTAAGACTTAGGCGTTATATCATCCTAAGACCTAGACACATTAATTCTGTCACAATTAAAGCATCCGCATAAAGCATCCTTATTTTATGATTGTAATATATCTTAGGGATTAAAGCAATGGTGGTCTTGTTAAACCCTAGCTCACAGAGACTTTACCCACTTACCGCATAATGACAATTTATACACTAGTAGTCCACTTGTCCAACTATCCAATGGAATCAGAATGTTACTTGTTGAATTGTCTAGGTCACCTGCTAGTCAACACGATCATTAAACCATTGGCAATATCCAATTAACTAGTCAAGCCCGAAGCGTATCCTAGACACAGACTTAGAAGGATAATATTTATGTAACTATAATTCTAGATGTATAAATTACTATATGGAGAGCTATCCCGGACTCTAGATCTACTTGGTCCACTTCACTAGATCTAGTTAAATGATAGGTCGCATACAAAAGCGCATAAACAAGTATTAACTGATAAACATAAACAAGCATACAACGATTGTAGGAACCCGATTTACACTTTCACTTCATATTACGAACCACGGATCGAACCAAGAAAAGAGATAAAGAAAGATTGAGTTGTTTTAGAGAGAGAAACTAGAGAGAGGTTAGAGAGAAAAGTGAAAAGATATTTCTTAGATATTTTGAACAACTAACTTTTCCAAGTGGAAAAGTTCCTTATATACCCCGACACTTAAAAGTGACGCGCGGGATATTTAACTAGGACCCGGGCTCGGGTTTTGCTTGGGATTAAACCCGAAACATATACAATATTAGATTATCTATCGAGCCTGATTCCCGATATTATCCTATTACAACATTAACTAATTAAAGACCGAAGTTCCATCGTAGAGTGACCGAACTTCCTTGTTCGACTCAATAAATTAAGGCTAACAATCTCCCCCGAAGTGAGGTCTTGAACACGGGAACGAGCTTCCTTTATTGACTCAATAAAATTAAGGCTAACAATCTCCCCCGAAGTGAGTTCATTGATGACACTCCTTCATGAGATAAATGAGATTGCTTTTGTCGTTTAAGCTCATGTGGTCTTGGTCTTTCTATTTGTTATTTGTTGTAAGCTTGTTCCTTCATGCTTTGCGATCTTGACTTTGAGCCTTTGTCATTGTCTTTATCGTTTATGCCATCTTGCGATCTTGTGTCTTTTACTAACATTCTCATATTATGCCTAATCTTGAAAGCTTCAAATCAGAGTTTGCGGAAGTCTTTGTCTTTAAATCTTGAGCTTTCATGATTGATTGTCTTTGTAGAATGAGCATGAATATGTGGTAATGAATCGACTTTGGTTGATTGGGATACCGTCACCACCGTTTTAACCTGCAGGTTTACGTTAGTGATAATCGAGAAAAATGATTTGAAAATCAATCGACGTATTACTTGTAAAAGTGTTTTTGTAACACATCGGGAGTTTTAATCTTTAAATCAAAATTTATCAACCGTCAATTCATTTACTGGACTAAATCGATATCCAGTTGTCACAAGTTTGATTCATATAGAATCTCGCAAGTCACCTACCAAGAGCTTGTTTGATGTTGGCTCAAGCAGGATTTCCATCTTCATTGTGAATATATTAGTATCACTCGGATGTTCTGGCAAATATCATAATGATATTGCGTAGGACTCTTGATAACAGCTTGTGAACCTACATGATGTTCAACAAGTGTTTGGAAATGGAAGTGTCCTAACGAGAATTTTTTAATGATCTCTGGCTCTAGACTACGATTATGCATTTTTGGTTTTAGTCACATGAAGGCTGTAGCATAAGGCCACCATTCAATATTCAACAATCTCGGAGTGAGATGTCAATAGATTACGTATGTAACTCCGAACAAAGGAAGACAAGTTTATGTTGAGAGAGAACCCGAATGGCATGGGAATGGTTAATGCATGCATCACTGGGTCCTCTGATGTCGTCTTCAATGTCAGCAATCAACTGGATATCTGACAGCATATGTATTAACCCTTTCAGCCTTAAGTTGTGTGGAGGGCTTCTTTCTTTAGACCATTTATCCATACATTTCCTTTTTCAATTCTTCAACCCCTTCAATGCCCTACCAAAGATGTCCATTACCTAACACCGGTTGAGTGATTGTGTCCGGTGTGAACGCAATCTTAATCGCATTATGTACATATACATTCATCTCCAATCATACCTAAATGACTGCAATTTGCTAAACTTTGGAGTATCCTTGGTAGTTTCTCCTGGGGGTGGTGGGTCTGATGGACCACATATGGAATTTCCTAACCGAACCACTTATGACTTCAATCGTCATAAATTAAGAGTTATTGGGGTATAAGATCAAACCAATGAAAAAAAAAACCTTTTCTTACTGTTCACACATTGATCGATTAGATAAATTTTAATTTACATTTTCGCCCCTTATTAAAATAAAAACACTTAGTTTTGAAATAACTTGTGATTAAAATATGGTCTTGAAATTCTGTGGAGAAAATATGGTAAGCATAATGGTTTGGAACATGTTGAATAATGATTTTGAATACATAAAATGGTCGTTGATGATGTATCCAAAACATTACAACTTTGTTTCTCGAAAAACTCCCCCTCAAAATAGGACCAATTGAAAAATTTTGTCTTTTGAAAACATTGTAGGTTTGTAGTTGTTGAACACACAATTGTGAAAGATGGATGAATTGGTCATCGTGAAATTCTTGAAAATATGTGTTCAACTTTTTGAAAAAACAGATGTTAGAGGACCCTTCTCTTCTAACGGTAAGGGTAAGCCACTGAAACGACACTATCCTTTTTCTTGAGCTAAAGAATTGAATGTACTTGTAAGAATAGCTCTCAAGACCGAGAAAAGTTTAATATTCTCGTTTGTGAGGATAAGTTAATAAAACTTCCTTTATTTTTGAAGTCCGGGTTATGTACTGACATTTGCACATAAGCCATTTAGAAAATTAGAAAGACATGTTTAAGAAACAATTTGAAAACTCTCCTCGAACTTCATTTACACCCCGTGTCTATGTTAATAAACATTCTAAGCAACGTACATATTACGAGTCCAAGAGAGACATGTCGCGATAACTTTTGAAATTTGATTTTGATTTGTAATTTATTTACCTGTTGTCCTTACATTGCTATACTATGTAGAATAGTAATTCCAACTATATCTCGTGATGTAGCTGTCTTTGACTCTAGAAACAACTTTGGAACCACTTTGAACTTTCATGTTCATTGCTGTGGTCTTAATCCAGTTCTGAACGGTTATGATCAAAAGTCATTTGATGAAAACGAGGCCTGATCCGATGTTAACAAACATTCATTGAACATTGAGAACGGGCCTAAGTGTTATTTGCAGCAGACCCATTTGATGATCATCAGAGTAAAAGTCCTTGACGCTTATTTTCAGAGATAACTATCTTTTTCGCAATCTATAACTCTGAAGTCCTCTTTATAAGGATGAACGTATGTACTGTACTTATAGAGTCCTCACTACATCAAATGCGTGTGCGCTTCCACATTGGTTAGTGATATCTGGCATTGAACCATTTGGGGGGTCACTTCCACCTAATTTTGCTAAAGGTGAAATATCTTTCCAGTAAAACCCATCAAAACCAATTGTCTAAAATAATTCTACCCTCGATTTCCAGCTAAGACAAGATCTAGATCATTGTTTCGTATGCACAATGGCAGTGTTTTTGATTGAAAACCTATGTCCTTTTGGATCTGTCTTCTGTTTCTTTGCAAACCTTGTTTGCTCGACGTTGGTTCTTTTGTTGTTCTTATTTGATGGAACCTTAGCCCGTGAGATTTAGGATGTTGACTTCTTTAGAATTTTATTCACAAAAACATGATTGGCTAATTAAAGACACATTCTGACATTCGACAAACAAAAGTATTGGATCAAGAAAAATGTTCAACGAGTATCCTAGATATTCTGTGTCTTTTTCTAGCCTCCTCTAGTATATTAGATCAATGGTCGTTTTGAGCTTTACCTAGATAGCTAGTTGCAATCATGTAATGAGGTTTTGCAGTGGACAGATTCTATTCTCTTAGGCAGATAATGTGTAGTACTGGTTTTGAACAATCGTTACTGCCAAATCAACTTGGGAGCAAACCGTTCGTTTGGAAATTTTGGACGTTAGATTTAAACCAGGCGTTGTTCTAACAACGAACTGGTTTCTATGTGGTTTAAAACCTGTTTTCCAAGATTGGATGGTTTTTGCAAACTTATTATTCACACTATTTCCTGGTTAATTTCTTAACTTCATTTTGTAAAGCTCAACTCCAACCCTTGTCCTGAATTTGAGCTTGAATTTCTCATTATTTGCATCACAGTAGCTGGGGGTTATATGTTCTTAGCTCTCGTTTCTTGATAGAATCAAACATTTCTTTGTAATGCCTTTTCATAGATCTCATTTTCCTTGATTCTTAGCCACTATATGTTCCAATTCATGTTCTATTGTTTCAATTACAGCATGTCATGTTTGAACCTGGGCTTCATTACTTTTTACATTCAAAAATTGACCTTGTGGCCCTTCTTTAAAACTTTGATTTTGAAATTTAGTTCAAGATTAACCAATTGCTTCCATTTCTTGACTATAACTTTTTGAAATTGGGCAACAAGTATTTTGGAGACATAACATTTTCAGATTCGAGTGATTGATCTATAGGTCTATTTCATGTCCTTCAGGTAATTTTGCAGTAAAGACGTATTCATGACATTGGTTTCTGCATCTGGTCACCTTTCCTTCCATTATATTAGAATTCAGGTGCTCAGTATGCTGTTGTCCCTGTAGCAAAGATATTGAGTTCAGCATCGTTTACCGTAGCCATTGCTCTTTCATTAATATGGTCCTATATCCTGCATCATCAACATGTGCATCATTCACTGCTGCTGTTTATCCTGCTCTTGTGATAGCTGTCCCATTGCCTTTCAAATATAACTAAACTACATCCAAGCTTTACTCGGAATCACTTTTTCCCTCTGTCTCTACTATGTCTTTTCATGCCCCCTGTCTGTCTACCTCTCTTTTATGCAGTTCTCTTTCAATCAATCACTTTTTGACATATTCCATGAATTGGTGACCAGTTCTCACGAATTCTGGAAATATCAATTGAGTGAATTGTAAAAGTAGTTGCGAGTCCATTACAAATATATTCTCATTCAAATAAATCTTTGACTTGCTGAACATTTGAGACTTGTCTCGAAACGTTAAAAGACGTCATGATCCAATCTCTTGAAATTTCGTCATATCAATTTGCGTTTGAAGTTATCCCAAGTTAGGAACATTGGCTGTAAAAATCTCAAATCTTCCAAAGAGTGTTGCAAACGCTCGTCCGAATCCATTCTCGGTTCGACTTCCTTTAAGTCGTTGTTTGAAAGACGCTTGAGGTGTGAATGAAGTCGTTGAAAAGATACCATGCAACTTTCTTTTGATTTGTCTTGAATTAGTTGTATTTGTTGTTTTTTTGAATCTGAACACGAAGATAAGGTATCTTTCTTTTCTATTTTATCGTGAATTATAAAGTGTAAAAGATTTGTTGGATCTTTAGTGGATGTGTTGTGATTGAGATTGTGGTTTTGAGTGCAATAATCGTTCACGGAATTTTACACGTCTATGATTAAAACCGATAAATGAATTAACGGGATTTTACAAAATCAATAGAAAACCGTGGAAAGATTATTCGGATCAGCGCCAATGATTTTAATTGTATAAAAACAGAACTTGTCTGCTAGGTTACAACATATTGTTTTAAATAGGCTCACCTATCTGAAAAAACGGGGCTAAAAAATACAGATGACTGAGCTAAACCAAAACAAGTCTAACATCAAATTCCAAAAAAAGAAAAAAGACAATAACCTCAGAGTAAACGAGGTTTTGGCTTCGAAAAATCCAGTTTTTGGTTTTTTGGGGGGGAGTTGGGGGGAGCTGGTTAAAGCTGTCTTCCGTCTCGTGTTTCTCTTCGATTGAGAGTCACGGCCTGAAACCGTCTTACGGATCAAAAAGTTATGTAGTTTTACTGAAACCCTTTATCTTCAACAAATTTCTAGTCAAACCATCTTATCATTTAACCAAAACGCATGACACCAAAACGTATGACACAAAACGCAGGAACACCAAAACGCATGACACCAAAATAAATGACACCAAAAACGCATGACACCAAACCGCAGTGACATAAACCAAAATCAATAATTTTTGAATCAAAACGCAATGACTCAATTTAATCAAAACGCAGTGACCATTTACCTCAAAACGCACTTTGAATTTTTCAAAAACGTAATGAATCTTGATTTGGGCAGATTTCTCCTAGTCAAAAACGCAATATAGGTCTTCAAAACGCAACCAAGATCAAAACGCAACCTATTATCAAAACGCAACTTATGATCAAACCAATGAATGTCAATTCGTACTTTTTCCTAAAATCGGATCTGTTTTTTTTCTTCACCAAAACCAACCAAGAACATAATTCCGAAAAAAATCAAGATCAACCATTTAGCACGATGTTCAACCTCAAATAAGCTTTAAACACTTATATCCCCGATCTTGCTTAATAACATAAACATTCACACATTTAAGCATAAAGATCCGGGTTTGACTTTTTGAACCAAGAACAAAAAGTAACTAAAAATTTGAGCTTGTTTAACCACACAAATGAATCACGAATCCACGTAGGCTCTGATGCCAATTGTAGGAACCCGATTTACACTTTCACTTCATATTACGAACCACGGATCGAACCAAGAAAAGAGATAAAGAAAGACTGAGTTGTTTTAGAGAGAGAAACTAGAGAGAGGTTAGAGAGAAAAGTGAAAAGATATTTCTTAGATATTTTGAACAACTAACTTTTCCAAGTGGAAAAGTTCCTTATATACCCCGACACTAAAAAGTAACGCGCGGGATATTTAACTAGGACCCGGGCTCGGGTTTTGCTTGGGATTAAACCCGAAACATATACAATATTAGATTATCTATCGAGCCCGATTCCTGATATTATCCTATTACAACATTAACTAATTAAAGACCGAAGCTCCATCGTAGAGTGACCGAACTTCCTTGTTCGACTCAATAAATTGAGGCTAACAACGATAAATCAAGAAATCAAGATAAACGAATACCAAACATTCAGATCTTCATAATAATGGCTAATACCCAAAGGTATTAGCCTTCAAATATCATAATAAATACAAGAGCAATTATTTAGCCAAGGTAAACTAACCGAGTTAACGAATTATACCAAAAAATTAAACGATTACTAAAGTATATGGAATTACACGATGTCTTCTATTGAATTGATAACGTTGCTCGACCCGACCTCTTCTGCTCTTTTTCTCCTTTAAAAATCGACTTTTATAGTTTAGGTATCGAGAATATGATTTAGCACCTTGAAAACTTATTTTTGAGTTTTCTATTTATAAGGTTTGGAAGTCTGTTGGATACGGTGTATCTGAGTGTTAGATACGGCGTATTAGGAATTTCTTAGAGTATGTACCATGCTTGATATCTTCCAGAATATTATATTGATTCCATACTTTGAATACGGCGTATCGAGTCTCTCTGGATACGGCTTATTGAGCTTATTCCTCGGTGGTCTTTGGTGAATGTAGGCATGGATACGCCGTATCTTCCTTGATGGATACGACGTATTGGTCTTCAGAATAGTAATCTTCAAAATAGCTTCATTTAAGCTTCAGAATGCGTGCCTTTTGCTATCTTTCACCAATTACTCCATAATTACTGCAATTCTTAAATATAAACGATTAAGTAACAATTCTTTGCACTATCTATACAAAATGGGTTAATAACATGGGATAAATGATGCTATAAAATAGACGTTATTTGATGTCATTAAATATCCCCCCACTTGAATCCTACTTGTCCTCGAGTAGCCTTTAAAAGTTTATAAAAATGTATCCTTAAGGATATTTTCCGTTAAAACACTTATTTGATCTATTACAAGTACACAACCAAACACCTCACTAAATCGAAAGATGAGAACACTCAAATCACGGTCATGACGAGTATTCTATCATAAGCTTGGCAAAGATACATATCTCCACTACTAAAGCCAAGGAGTAACAAGTTTATAAAGGTAAATGGGTTTTTTTGTATGGAAAGGCATACGGTTGATCAATCTATAATCTTTCACCAGAAGTACCACTCCAACAAGGCAGCTGAAGCACACATACATGGTCGTAATGTTGGAATAGACATGTGTGTTCGATCACATCCTCATTCGAATTTAACCAACGGTTAGGATGAAGAATGATATAGGGTAGGAACCTTCTAACTTTCACCAAAAGTCCAAATAGATTAAGACTTAAGATACAAGTTGCTAGACACTTTTTCCCGACCGTTACCATGATTAAGACACAACTATTTACAACGTCTTGATCATAGATCAAAAACAACAACCTAAGTTGGCGTTCCCGTAACGATCAACTTCCTAATCATCCCAAAACTTTACATACTCTACAAGGTAAGTGCCGATATCTACCACTTTATACAATACTCTACATCATTGATTTTTTAGACGTACCAACGAATAATCGATCCTTCCTGTAATTCCTTCGGTAATGCTCTTTGTTAAACGATTATCTTCAAACTTTCTTTCTCTCTCTTTTTGTATTTTTTCTCATTTTTTTTAAAAAAAATTTCTAACTATTCTTCAAATCTCGGTGTAGTTTTACCATCTTCATGATCATAATAATTCCGGATAATTACTTCGATAGTTCCTTCGTTCTTCGGATTCACCAATAATTATGACGGTAGTAAAATCATATGAGTTTTGACTACTAATATACATTCCCATTTGCAATGTGCAAATTTCCAACCGCACTAAAGATAGAAAATGACACAAGACTTGGGAAATACAAACTTTACACTTTAAGCAACTAGCAACTGTAAATTAAACTTAATCTAACAGGGTTAAGGTGTATGGGTGTAAAAAAACAAATAGTTGGTGTAATTCCTAAAGGATTGGCTCTGCGGGTTGTTCTAATGGATCATCACTCTAAAGATGAGAGTGGAAAAAGGTTTAAGCGGGGAGGTTAACTAACCGGTGTAGTTAGTTAATAAGCAACATGTAAAGGCGGTTTGGGTGTAATCCTAAAATTTACCAATTTAAACAAGTTACTCCATCTAAATTCATAGTACTCATCACTGTGGTCTCGAGTGATATACCAAGTCAAGTTCTAAAGTCTACAACATCACCGGCACACTCATATTTTGTAGAATTTGGGTAAACATTTAGAAACGAAAAGTATAAATCCTCACAATATCTAACAAGGGTTATTGTGTGCGGGTTATGTAACATGTAATTTCACAAAAGTATGCTTGAATTTTTTTTTAATTTAAGCATTTTAATGTGAAAATTAGGACAAATAAACATTCTAATTCCATCCCCCCACTTGAATTATATAACGTCCTCATTGTATATATAAAACATTAAATACGGAAATTTAAAAAGAATTAGAATGAGAAACTCTCCTGATATTTGCTCGGTAGTGATTCTCCATGTAACTTTATTAAGCAAGAATTTGTGTTGAAGAGCCGTCTTAAGGTTTCAAGATTCCAACACTTCAGTATCTCCAGATTTTGTAGAATCTCTACCAACATTCGTCGATTTTTCTTTCACTAGGTCTTGTAAAAAAATATAAGAAAAACAGGTGCATTCCTATCTTGGTATCTACGGTTAATAAACAAAATAATTACGGGTCCGTCTGGTGAATACGACGTATCAGGTTAGTGAATGCGCCGTATTGTCAGAACTGACAATAATGTTTTTAAAGTGCAATAAAATAAAGACTGATAACGTCTAGACATTCAATACGCCATATGGTATGGGGCGGATACGTCGTATTGATGTCTGGGAAGACAGACTCGATAACAAAATTAAATAACAAACCGGGTTGTCTCCCGAGAAGCACTTTTGTTTACAGCGAAGTCTTTAAGTTAGACTTTTCTTCAGCTTCTCTTTAACTCAGCTCTAGTCACCATCCATCCTTTGTCCATTATCTGAAAGATTTCTTGGTAAGCTAGGCATGCCTCTTTTCTTGTGATAGTAAGATCGTCATATTCGTCTTCTATTATAGCAACATACCCATCATCATTATTGAACGAATATTTGATCATCATATATCTCATTACATTGCATATCGGTGACTCACGAACTTCACATAATTCTTCTCTCTCATGATTATCTCATAAGCATCATCATAGTTTGCATATATGTTTCATCATTTCATTTGTTCGGAACGCGACTCGTCATCATCATCCTTGATAAATCCTTCCATGATAGCTTTGTTTCTTAAAGCCTTGTTTTTTAATTCACAATATTTCAAAGCTTCATACCATTCGTAATCCTGATAATGGAGTTGGTTTCTAATAATGTAAGTTCCGAGTAAGTTTCCTCCATTATAGTATCCATCATCTCTCAAACTACAGGTTGGTTATTCCAAACATCCAGTCTTATAATTGAAAGGCTTGCACGTATGTTTGACTGGTGTTGGCTCTTTCCATACTCCATTATCAAGCCATGGCTTGTCGTACACCCATGGTATATCTTTATTCCATTCGTAGATCCAGTCGTCTTTGTAATCTTCATAGGTCTTAAACCCTATAATATCCTTCGTAAGTAAGTCCGGATCTACTTTGAGAAGGTAATTAAATTCATTGAATGCTGAACAGAGAGGTGTATCATAGTTAAATATATTAGTCTCAATTCTAAAGAATTCAGTAATTTCATCTTCATCATCCGAAGATTCCTCGTCGGTGAGCTCTACTTCATCATCTCCTTTGATCCAGTAAATCCATAATGCATTCATCGTATAATGATCCATTGTCTTGTAGTTGAAATTTTTTGATGCCAACCATTCAATAAATGCAACATCAAACGGATCATACCCCATGTCGTCATCAGCTTCATACTCCTAATCATCATCTATTTTCGAGTTACATGGGATGTTAGTAATTTCAACTTCATATGTGGATAAATCATTATCCATTTCGCTTAATCGACTGACTTCCATGTTGAAAACTTCAAGTGGTGTATCGCAAGTGAGCGAAACATCTTCGACCTTAACATCCTTAATTTTCTCGAACTTTCCTTTGATAACATTTGTCATTCTTACTGAAAAATATCCAGAAAATTATCAGTAGAACCAGCGGAGAAAGGTATATATAAAAAAATTAGGCTTTAAGTTAGAGAATACAAAAGAACTTTATCAGATGATCGATACGCCGTATCCAATAGAAGTGAATACGCCGTATTAATCTGTTGGGATGAATACGTTGTATTGGACAGAAAGCTGGATACGCCGTATCCAATGGAAGTGGATACGCCGTATCTAACTGCCGACCAGAACAATGTATTTAAGAATAACAATTAAATACACAAACAAATAAACACACAAATATACAAGCTAACAATTAAAGACAAATATACAAATATTACAGAATATACACTAATCTAAATTACACTAATCCTAAGGGTTAGATCTAATCCAATGTTAAAAACCAAAATATCAAATAAAAATCAAGATTAATTTTCACTCCCCGACAACGGCGCCAAAAACTTGATGTGTCGTTGTGAATGTGTTATTTATGTATCAAGTTTTACTATTTATTTTATGCTGACTATACCTAAAAACAACACTTTAGCGGGCAGTGTATCCGGTCAGATAAAGTTTCGTGATAAGTAGGGTGTCAAACACTAGAAGCGAGGTTAAATCTATCAATTTAATTAATATTTTGGCTATCTAATCTATGTTAATTCTATTCTATTCTAAACCTATGTTAAACCTCTGTCAGTATAAATCCTAATTCTAACAAGAAAATAAGGGTTTTTAGCCTGAGAGACTAGCACGGTTTGGTTGGTAACTACAATCAATTCAAGGCACTTTTACCCCGCATGCTAATTAACAAAAGATAAAAGAGTGGTCGAACCTTATATAACAAAATTGTATTAACCATTATCAATCCGATTAGAAAGTTTGTTTGTTTATTAAGTGCAATGATTTCTTCTCTCGAGGTGGCATATCATTCTTAAGACTTAGGCGTTACATCATCTTAAGACCTAGACACATTAGTTCTGTCACAATTAAAGCATCCACATAAAGCATCCTTATTTGCTGATTATAATCTATCTTAGGGATTAAAGCAATGGTGATCTTGTTAAACCCTAGCTCATAGAGACTTTACCCACTTACCGCTTAATGGCAATTTGTACACTAGTAGTCCACTTATCCAACTATCCAATGGAATCATAACGTTACTTGTTGAATTATCTAGGTCACCTGCTAGTCAACACGATCAATAAACCATTGGCAATATCCAATTAACTAGTTAAGCCCGAAGCGTATCCTAGACACAGACTTAGAAGGACAATATTTGTGTAACTATAATTCTAGATGTATAAATTACTATAAGGAGAGCTATCCCGGACTCTAGATCCACTTGGTCCGCTTCACTAGAAACAAGTATTAATTGATAAACATAAACAAGCATACAACGATAAATCAAGAAATTGAGATAAACAAATACCAAACATTCAGATCTTTATAATCATGGCTAATACCCGAAGGTATTAGCTTTCAAACATCATAATAAATACAAGAACAATTATTTAGCCAAGTTAAACTAACCGAGTTAATGAATGATACCAAAAACTGAATGATTACTAAAGTATATGGAATTACACGATGTCTTCTATGGAATTGATAATGTTTCTCGACCTCTTCTACTTTTTTTCTCCTCTGAAAATTGACTTTTATGGCTTAGGTATCAAGAATATGATTTAGCACCCTGAAAACTCGTTTTTGACTTTTCTATTTATATGGTCTGGAAGTCGGTTGGATACGGCGTATCCAAGTGTTGGATACGGTATATTAGGGATTTCTTAGAGTAGGGACCACACTTGATATCTTCCAGAATATTATATTGATTCCATACTTTGAATACGGCGTATTGAGTCTCTCTGGAAACGGCATATTAAGCTTATTCCTCTGTGGTCTTTGGTGAATGCAAACACGGAGATGCCGTATCTTCCTTGATGGATACGACGTATTGGTCTTCAGAATAGTAATCTTCAAAACATCTTCATTTAAGCTCCAGAATGCGCGCCTTGTGCTATCTATCACCAATTACTTCATAATTAGCATCTTCCTGACCTTGTCGGCCCCCCCACACCCCCCGGGCCGTGTCCCCTAGGCGGGGGCTTTATCGCACCCGAGGCCGGCGGGGGCGGGTGCGCGGCCGTGTCCCCTTACCCCACGTCCGCCGGGATCTGCTTATATTGGGCCCCTCTCCTGCCCGAGAAGTCCGCCCCGGTCTTTTGGCACCTTTTTTGGTCCTTTAGGCCATACGGGCCCTCACCCGTTATCCAAGTGTTGGTTACGGATATCCCTATCCAATTAGGGATATTTCCTTAGCAGAGGTAGGGACACCCACGCTTGAATTGATATCTTTCCAGAATAATTATATTGATTCCTCAATACTTTGGAATACGGCGTTCGTATTGGTCTCTCTCGGAATAAGGAAACGGGCATCCCCCCATTATCCATGGTGTTTTGTTAATGTTTGTTATGTTAATTTGATATTAGGGGGTAAGGGGAGATTAAATAATTATGCTTGTGGCTATAAATTTGCTATAAAATGATTGATGAGTGATTTGTTTTAGTAATATTATGTAGATATTTGTGTGTTGTGGGTAAGAATGTTTGAAAATAATTAAACTGCAGTATTAGAATTTATTGTGTTGGTTGGAATATTATTTTAATTATTGAAATAGTTTTGAATATTAGTTAAGAGCATTTAATTATTGAAAAATATGGGAGAATATATTAAGAATATTAAATGTAAATGAATATTAATTATTATATTAATAATCGAGCAACAAAATTAAGCACTAAGCTCTATAAAAGTAAATTTAAATTAAAAAGCAATCTAAAAATGGCATAAAAGAGAAGCAGTTAAAAAGACTTAATTAAAAAATTATCTCATAAATAAAGTGATTGTATTTATATTTTATTAGTATTATTATTTTTTATTTATAGTAAGTTTAATAGTTAATTTTTAATTTGTATGAAAGAAATATTTAAATAATTTTTATTGTTGATTGTATTGATTTTTTATTATGATTTTTGTTATTATTTAAATAATAGTATTATAATTACTCATATTTTTGGATTGTATAATTTATAAAAATAGTATTTATTATTTTGTTGTATATATCATTTTGTTGTTTTTTTTTTGATGTTACTGTTATATAAGTATTAGTATTATATTAATTTATGTTAATTGTATTCCATTAATTATTAGATTTTTGTTAGTAATTTATTAATTGTTAATTTTTAAAAGAATAAAAAAAAATTTTTTAAGTATGGATTAAAATTGCTAAGATATTTGATTAAGTGGCTCTTTTGAAAATTAAGCTTTTATTTTTTGTTTCCTTCTTTTGTTTTTGTAGGTGTTCTTAGTTGGTGATGGATTGTTTTGTTGATGGTAATGAGAAAGTTGGTAAATTTGTTATTTAGGAATTTGGGATATTTTTGGTGATAATGTCTAAATCACTTGGGTGAGATATTTTAAGTAGTTAGATGTTATTTTTTGTTTGTATTGTTGTTTTTTTTGTTTTTTTTGTTTTGTTTTTTTTTGTTAGTTGCTTTTTTTTTTTGATTGTTGTGTGTTTGATTTTTTTGTGATTGTTTTTTTTTTACTTTTTTTTTTTTTTTTTTTTGTTGTGAATGTGGTTTAAGTGATGTGCGCAAAGCATTGGTGATTGAATTTGTTAGATTATGGATGTGGTAAGAAATGATTTATGTAGAATTGGTGATAGCTTTAAATAATGTTTTTTCATTGAAATTCCGTCGCACACCAAATAATTTGACTGCAATATAATGTATTATGTACGAAGAGTAAATTTTTATTAATTTTAGAGATATTGAATTGTATATGGAATTGAAAAGAGTTTTTTTTGGGAGTGATTTATGATGTAGATATAACTCATATGGAGGAAATTAGACTGTTGGAAATTGCGCTGTAAAATGAATACAACAAATGATCGGGGTTTTATTGGTGGTGTGTGGACATGGTAAATAAGTATTAGGGTGGGGTGGGAAGTATGATTTAGGAGAGTGTAGTGGAAGGGAAGGGTTAAATGATGACTGGTTAAGTGGATGGAATTGATATATATGGCATTAATGAGAGTTGCTCAAACAAAAAAAAAAGTAGGAAATGGAGGGGGTAGAAGTAATGAGGGGAGATATATAGTGATGTGAGTGAAGTGGGATGAGAGAAAATGAATGTGGGTGGGGGAGGAAAAAAGGTGAAAATGGAGTGGTGATATTTAGAGTGTGGAATGTTGAGATGTAAGTGCGTAGATGGAATGGAGGAATGGGAAAGATGGGATGGGTGAATTAATGCAAATGGATCGTAAGAGGGTGTTTTGAGGGTGAGTTGAAGGTAATACTTTCTTGGTTGAGTTTGATTTTGGTGAATGTTGGTATGGGTTTTGGTAGTCTTCTTGTTGGTTGAGGTTTGTTTGTTGGGTGTTGATTGTTGTGTTTTGTAGTTGTTAGTTGGAGTGTTGTCTTGTTTTATTAGGTGGATGGGGGGATTATTAGTGATTAAGATTCGTGGTGTGATTGATGTTTAGTATTAGAAGGTTGATTGCTGTTATGTGTATTTTTGATTTTATTGTTGATTTTACTGTTGTTTTTTTATGGGTGTATGATGTTTTGTTGAGTATAGTTTGTTAGAGATGATATGTTTTTTGTTGTTATGTGTGCCGTTTTTAGATTCGTGGTTTATGTAGTTTTCTTGTTTTGTTTTTAATTTTTTGATTATATTTATGTTGCTTATTTGATTTTTATGATGTTTTGGAAGAAGAATAGAAGTCAAGTTTAAATGGCTACGAATATATGTATAGTGTATAAGTTATATAAAAGGAAGGGATGATACATGTTATGCTTGTTTGAGGAGGTGAATTAAAACGCGGAATATGGCCGGTAGATATTCTTATAATGGTTAGGAGAGGTAGATCTTAAAGCGTATTGTTGTTTGTTTTTGGGATAGAAGGTTGTCGTTTCTAGGTAGGTGGTGTTTGGGTGTGTTGTTTTAGTGGTGGCTGTTTGCACGGGAGTCGGCCGTGGTGGGTGGTTTTTGTGTGTGTTGTGGGTTGTGTGTATGGTGTTGTCGTTCGTTGTGGTGTGTTGGTGTTTGTAGGATGGGCGGGACTGGTTGTTTTTGTTTTTTGATTGTGGTGTTTTTGTTGTTGTGTGGTGTGTGTGGTGTTTGGCTAGTTGTTGTGGTTTTTGGGTTGGGGGTATGGGTTGGTGGGTGGCGGTGGTCGGTGCTGTGGGGTCGGGGCGGCGCGGGGGGAGGGGGGTGTGGTGTGGGGGGGCCGGGGGATCTTGCGGGTTGGGGGGGACTGGAGAGGGTGTGGGGTGGGGGGTGGTTTGGGGTGTGGGGGGGTTGTTTGTGGGGTGATTTGGGTTGGGTGTGTGGTTGCGAGTGGGTGTTGGGTAGGTTGGGTGGTGGGGGTTTTTTGGGTGTGGTGGATGTGGCGTGGGTGGTGGGGGGGGGGGTCTGGGTGGGGTGGGGTGTTGGGGGGGTGTGGTTGGAGGTAGGGGGTTGTGGGTTGGGTTTGGGTGGTTTGGGGGTTGTTTGTAGGATGGGGTTGGGGGGTTGTGGTGGTGTTGAGGAGGTTGGAGGGGTGTGGGGGGGGGTTTGGGGGGTTGGGGGTTGGGTGGGTGTGTTGGGTGCTGGGGTGGGGTTGGGGTGGGGTGGTGGGGGGGGTGTGTGTGGTTGGGGGGGGGGAGGGGTGAGTGGGGGGGGGTGGTTGAAGGTGGGGTGGGTGGGTGGGAGGAGTGGGCTGCAGGTGGCGCCGCTGTACTAGTCCATAGATGTTTGATTTGTATAATTTAGCTTGCTTATCTTTTCAGATTGTTTTTGTGTTGGAATTTATTTTGTAGATTAGTTTTTTTTTTAATTCTTTTCGCTTTGTATTAATTTTTGTTGACTGATTTTGCTTTTGATTCTGAATTTTTTAGAGTCTTCTCTATGGAAGTTAATGATGAGTTTTATGAGTTTATTTGAGTGAGTATTTGCTTTTGTTTTTTTTGCGTGTTCTTGTCTCCTTTTCGGTTGCGCTTTTTGTTGTCCTTGGATTTTCGTGTTGTGTCTTTTGTGAGTTTTGTTTGGTTTTATTTTTTTGTGTGTTTTGTTGGTGACTTTCTTTTGTGGTGTTTTTTTTGTTGATTTTTCTGCTATTTTTTGATTTGGTTGTTTTTTTTTTGTTTGCTGTTGTTTGTATGTTTTTGTGTTTTTTTTTGTTTTTGTTGTCTTGTTTTGTTTTGTTGCTTTTTATTGTTCTCGTGTCGTTTGATGTGTTCTTTGTTTTTTTTTATTTTTGATTGTGTTGTCTTTATGTAGATTCTTTGTAGTTGTGAATCTGTAGTTTGATATTACTTCTTTTTTAGTATGTATTTGTCTGATATGTGTGATAGAATTCTTTCAAATATTTAATACGAGTTTGTTTTTTGTTTGTTTTGAGTTTTTTTTTTTTGTTTTTTTTGTATTAGTTGATGTGTTTATTTTGGAATAGTGTGTTCTTTTTTTTCTTTTTTGGTCGCTAATTGTGATTGATGTTTATGTGAAAATATTAAGACAAATTTGGGTGTTTGTGGGTTTTTTGTGTGTTGTGTTGTTTTGTGGAATTTCAATTGGCGATTGTTTTGGTGATGGGTGTAAATTGCTGTTGCTATTATTTGTGTCTTGGTTTATAATATGGATGTTACGCGTTATTTTGATGTCATCAGATGTGAGTCTTAAGGCCGAAAAAAGAATTTGAAAAAGCGAAAACTAAGAAGAATAAAAAAAATTCTACAAAAAAAAAAAAGGAGGGTTTGGCGCGGGGGGGTGTAGGGGGGGGGCGGGGGCTGGGGTGAAAATAAACATTGTTTTTATTTTTTAGTGTTTTTTTTTATTTTTTTGTTTTTTGTTTTTTGTTTTGTTTTGATTTTGATTTGTGTTGTTTTGATTTTTTTTTTAAGATTTATATGAGAATAGTTATTATTAGAGAATTTTTTGAGATCGTTGAATTTGTGAAGGAATTGGTGTGAATTTGGATTTGTAGTGTGTGTAGTGGGGTTTAAATGAATAAAAGTAATAATTTTGAAATGAAATAATGGTAGGGTGTTGTGTGTGGGTAATTAGTGATGTGTGTGGATGGGGGTGTGGGTGGGAGATGGATGTGGATTGGTTATGTGTTTGGATGTGTGATGGGTTTGTTTGGTGTTTGGGTGTGTTTTGTTGTTGGTTGATTGGAATGATTGGTTTTGGATGGGATTGTGGATGTGGTTTGTTGAGGGTGTTGTGGGTATGGAAGAATATTCTTGAAGTGTGTTTTTGTTATTTAAACTTCTGTTTTAGATTTTTAGTAGTGTTTCGTTTTTTTTATTTTTCTCTCGTTTTTCCGCTTTTTGTGAATTGTATTGTTATGTTTATGAGATTTAGATTGTAGTTTAAATAATATTAAGTGCTTTCTGTCGGCGTTTTGTGATTGTTTTTGGATTGGTGGTTTTTGTTTTTTTTTTGTTTTGTTTTGTTTTTGATGTTATGTTTTGCTTTTTTTATGGCAAGATAAGAATTATGATTAAGAGATGAATTGTTGTTTTTAATCATAAATGGAAATGGATAAGATATTGATTGATATTTTTATATTGATTAAAGAAGTGTTGTTTTTTTAGATTAAGTAAGATTTAGTATTGTTAAGTAGATCATAAATGAGGATGAGGTTTATTGGCAATTTTTGAAATTACTACAATTCTCAAATATAAACGATTAAGTAATAATTCTTTGCAATAACTATACAAATTGGGTTAATACCATGGGATAAATGCTGCTATAAAATACACGTTATTTGATGTCATCAGAGTCTTAAGGCCGAAAAAAGAATAGAAAAGGAGAAAACTTAATTAACTTTTAATTTTAGATCTATTCCTTCTAATTTATATTAACTAGTAATAATATTAAGATTCTCGGTTTTATTTATTCTTTATGGCAAGAATTGCATATTATTGCCATAATTTTCTGTCAAAACAATAAATAAAAGATTTTCACATGCGGATCTAGCGTGTTTTATAAGTGTGTAACCTATAACACAATTGAGGTTGACTCGTGATGCTTCTGTTGGGATTTAACAACTAGGTAAACCATTTTCTACGAGTACACAGCGGATTGGATCTAGTTTTATATTAAGAATTAACACACATATTTAAATAAGAAACACTAACCTTTGTTAATGACAAAGTCAATTAAACGAGAATCTTGATCTTGAAAACTTGAGTGATTAAATTATCACCTCTATAGTTGCATACACAACACATCGAACAAGTACGCAACAATGCTAGTCGTAACTTCACGAGCTTCAAACACCAATAGTGTATGCTTCTTTTATTTGAACCGAAAACCAAACAACCCTTGTATGTAAAACCGAAAATCAGGAAACCCCAATTAGGGTTTTACCGAATTCGGTTAAAGGTGAAAATCAAGATTCAAAAACCATAATTTGGGGTTTTGTTGTTGTCGAACTAAGGAGAACCAAAGCACCACCGAAAACCCTAGGTAAGGGTTTATTGTTGTCGAACTAGGGGAGAACAAAGATCACCGAAAAACCCTTTAGGGTTTTATCGAAAACCAAGGTGGGGAAAAGAGATGAACCGAAAATTCCTAAGAGGGATAAATTCGGTTGAATATTTAGGAAAAGAGAGCACCGAATATTGTAGGTGTTTTGTGTTGTGAATGAATGAATTATGAGGCTAGAGTGGGTGTTTATATAGGCATCAAACACTAGATCTAGATAAACAAGAAAACCTCTAAGTCTCTCTTTATCACAAAATTTTTTCCTTAATTATAAAATTGATCCTAAAACCCTTCTAGATCCCTCCTAGGGGCCGGCCACAATGGAAGCACCCATAAGGTTTGGGTTTTGTCAATTTTAGTACTTCCGGTTTATGTTTAAATATTCGTTAAGTTAGTTATAAAATACAACGGTAACTAACGGTTATTTAAATTATTACGTGAAGCATATTAGACCTTTGATAATAAGTAATTATATATTAAATGTTTAATAAATGCACTCTTCGTATCTTAACGTGTGTGCCCCCAATAGGCTCACGTATTTCTGGTCCTATAACATGTGTATCCGACTCCCACTCTCCAACATGTGAGTTGCTGTTTGGGTATATATATTTGTAATGTTGGTCTTATTGCACTTGTTTTGTAGTGAAGTGAAAAAACTAACGTGACTAATTTGAGTCAGATGATATGTTGGTCACCATTACACCCAATAAATTAAGTAAGGGCGCAAACTTAATTAGGTACACAATTTGAGGTGATTTGAGATATGGTCATGAAAATATCTCAGTTAAACTGTGTACATCTAAGTCAAATACTCGTCCTTCCCGAGTAACATGAACAAACTAGACGTTGTTTGCTTACCCGTTTAGTGATAAAATAATTAATTTTCTTATGTGGCAAAGGCTTTAGAATGAAAATGCATTTAAAGTAGAACACATGTATTGGACCATGTTTATCAATAATCTATCACAACCCAAACTCTTATTAAAATATTATTTTTTTATTCTTCCATCTATACAATCAATACTTACAACCAATCTTAACTTTTTTTACCATTTATCAACAACCCAACCAATACAACCCAACTAATCTAAAAGAAAATATGCATAGCTAATATTAATGCGACATGTGGCAGATCGGGTTTACAAATTGAAGGTAACCAGGTTACCGGTTTGATGCATTTACTTTTCACTTTTGTGCAAACATAATATTATATCGTGTATTTATTACATTTGTATTCCCAATCGGTTTTCCCTAAGGTTGTTTTTGCCGGACCCGTGACTGGCTCACAATTCGTCCCGTGAGCATAATCTCGCGTGTGACTCCCCCTAAATCACAAAACCCTCACGCGCCACAAGATACAAAATAGAGTCACGAAGGTGAGCCGGTGAGTTTTGGGGCATTGTGAAAATATGAGGCTCCCTTGCATGTTAACGTTATACTTAAAAAAAGCTTTTCAAATTACCATTTTATTTACCAATAAATACTCCTAAACTTTAACATATTCAAACACAACTTCAAATTATATATTATCTACTCTCATTATCATTTTTACTAACACAATGTCTAAACAAAATACTCCTCGCAACCCAAACCGTCAACAACGAAGAACAACACGAGACAATCCCCCGACACCGGAAGGAACATTTAGACTCTGAAATACTCCACCGGCAACCCAAGAATTACAACGGATCACATTCACAGCAGCACAATTGGTTTACCCAAACCAACCATACTACCCAAACCAACCATACTACCCAAACCAACCATGCCAACCATACAATAACCAACCATTCGCACCTCCACAACAACAAAATGTGTACAACACATACGAACAACCAAACAACCTCTTTAGCCACTACGAATACGGTTCATAGCATACCGTTGGCGGTTCTTCATCTCTACCTAATGTTTTTGGTTCTTCATCTCAACCTAACGTTGTCGGTTCTTCATCTCCCGTGCGACATTTTAGTTTAGATGACATGGAAGAAATGTACTCCCTGAGTTTTTTTTGGAGTCCTTGTCCCCCGTCGAAGAAGTAAACGAGATACAAGTCCCGGCCTCGAAGAAGAAGCCGAACCGAAGACGCCAACCCCCCGACAAAGAAGCCGCATAACCAAAAAGGTGAGGACCAATGTTGTATTCCATTGACCCCTGAGGAAGAAACTGCATTGTGCAAATCTTGGGTCGTATATCCGAAGATAGCGATGTGGGTAATGCAAGAAAGGAAAAGGGGTTTTGGGTTGAGATCATGAAGCACATGCACGCAACTTGTTCGATCACCAAGCGTCGGACGTACGATATGCTTAACGAAAAATGGAAGACCTTGCGTTCGAAAGTTGCTACTTTTTGTGGTGTGTATGCTAACACTTTTCGGGCGTACACTAGTGGAGTCGGTGACGCGGATTATATTTAAAGGGCACTAACAGATTATCAAGTTGAGTATTAAGTCCCGTTTATAATTCTTCATTGCTGGAAGGTGTTAAAAATGTGATAAATAGAATAGGGGAGAAGTTCCAGAGTTTATGAAAGACAAGGATTAGAGAAGTAGCAAGAGATACAACTCTAGCGGCAAGAGTTCGTTTAGCACGAGTGAGTCAGGAGATGGCAGTTTCAGTTTGAATAGCACAGATGGGGACGAGGAAGATGAAGTGTATTAAGTTCGTCGAAGTCGTCCCATTGGCAGAGATCAATCAAAGAGGAAAGCGAAATCGAGGACATCGTCGGCATGTTCAGCAAATGCCTTTTGATGTGGAATCGTTGGCCAAGTTGATGGCCAACGAGTATGCAAAGGCAACAAACCTTACAACGTTCAAAATAGCCAGGAAATGACGGAAGTTATTGCGGATCAAAAAGCAGGAGTTGGTACTCAAGGTTGCGGAGGTGGAAATCCAACGGCTTGAAAACCGTCAAAAAGACGAAACGTTATATTTGTCGACTGCCGATGAAGAGTTGAAGGCAATACTCAGGGCGAGGCTATTCGGTTGATTTCACGTTTTTAATTTATCTATGTAATGTTTACGTTTTTAATTCCGTACGTATACGCTTTTAATTGATGTAATCTAACATTTTCAATTTATGAATAATAAAAGTCTTAGTTTTTAATAAAAAATGGTTTGTCCAGCGAGAGTCTTGGTGACTCATAAGGGTGAATTGTTAGAGAGCGTGATGGTAAAAAGTAGGAGAGAGAAAACTGATGTAGCGTTGATGTGTCCGGCGAGGAGGTGTTTTTTCCGATGACTGATAAAAGCAGCCAAATAAACATAGTCTTATAAAAAGAACTAATGTTTTGAAAACCGAATTTCTAATCGACCCAGTCGAGTCACCGGGTTACCAGTTCAACTGGTTCGACCACCGAGTCAACCCGGTCTTCCAAAAAAAAAATTGCAATGATAAAAAAAAGTATATATATAAATCATGAATATTCTATATATTAAGCCTAAAAATCATTTACTAACAAATATAACATGTGAAAATAAAATTACGTTGCAAGTATATATAATTAACTTGTTTTATTTGTAAAAAAACGAAAAAATGAAAACCCGACCGATTCTCAAGAACCAGGTAGACAGGTGTTATTTTAAACCCGACGAATCTAATTAGTTTTTAAAAATATAAAACCCAATTTATTTTGAAATTTTTTTAACCGGAACCTATCATAGGAAAGAACAACATGAGCACCAAATATGATTTTATCCTTGTGGTCCCCTTTTACATGCACACACATAAAACACGTTGCGCATCACATCTAAGAGCGGAGGGAGTCGATGGTTGTTACTGGCGCCAAGTCTTGGCGCGAAAAAAAGCCATGATGCACCACTCTCAGCCTCGCGCCATAGCTCCTCGCGTCGTGGCTAACAGCCCACGCGAAACTGGTTTTTTTTTTAAAGTAGCCGTTATATATACGTTAGGGGGAGCGGATTTTCAAAAAAAATACCCTCTAAACCCTAATTTTACCCCTTTAAAAATCCTATAAATACCCCCTTATTATTTCATACTTCACACACTTTTAATACATCTTCTACATCAATACTTCTCTTTTTTCTTTTAATATTTAATTTTATTCAATATTTAATTTTATGTAATGTTTAAGTTTTATGTAATGTTTAAGTTTTATGTTATGTTTTAATTGAATAAAATTTAATTTAAGTTTATTTTAAAAAAAAAAAAATATATTAAAAAAATGCAACGCCACCAGAATTCTGATGTCAAAGCATTTCTGGTGCCAAACTCCCTTTTTCACACCCCTTTTTGAGTTTGCTCCTAGCGCTCTAACACTTTGACAATAATCCTCATAGGTTGTTCCAGAGCCTCACTTTAAATCCAGGCCACATCTTCAACCTTCAAACTCAAACAACATTTTCATCATGGAACAACAAGTGCAGATGATCAGCAACAAACAAGTAATACTAAAAGACTACGTTAAAGGGTTTCCTAAGGAATCCGACATGATCCTTAAAACATCTGAAACCATTAACCTTAAACTTCCAGAAGGTTCTAATGGTCTACTTGTTAAGAATCTTTATCTGTCATGTGATCCTTACATGCGTGCTCGTATGACTAAATCTGAAGGCAATTATGTCGACTCTTTTACTGGGATATATGTTTTTGTTGTATTAAAGGCCTAAACTAATTAGGGGGTGTTTGTTTCCGCTTATATAGCCGGCTTATTGCTTAATTGTTTTTGTGGCTTTTTTGACAACATATGCGGCTCTTATAAGTCTATTATGACATAATAAACTTCATCTAAGCTGAAAAGTTTAAAAATAAGGCACAAAAAGTGAGCTTATTATGAAACATAAGCCCAAAACCAAATAAGCCATTACCCGGCTATATAAGCCAAACAAAGACATGATGAGACTCTTCACTTTGGATAGGAGTAATGTTAAGTTGTTTTTCCTTTGAACCGAGGGAGTTGGGATTGAACATTTGACATATTTCTTAAAAGCCTATAAGGATGTTTCCCGAGTCTTATCCAAAGTTGCTGCCTGTGGGGTTTGACCTTGGGTTTTCAACGAAATTTTTTTAAATACTTACCTAATAATCAGAATCAATGTTGTTGTAGCTGACCATAAAAGAGTGTTTGGACACCTAAACAACCGGTGAGTCGAAACTAGTATCACTAAAAGGTCTTGGTTCAATTCCAACTCCGTTAACATGTGCTGATTGCCTGGGCTAGCTACTTGGGGAATGGTCAGTCGCTCGCAAAAGGCTTGCATGTAGTTGCAATATTTAATGTATAAATTTGACAACTAAACTGTGTTCAAAAGTTCTCATACGATAGTTACAGCATTATGTTTTAGGATTGACTGTGACAAATGGCTACAACACATACTAGAGTGAATGGCAAAGAATTCTATTATTATATAAAAAACTATGAATGAACAATGATTCGATGAACATTTATAATTGCTTTGGATCAGTTGAAGTTAGCAATAACCCGTCATGTTATATATTATTCTGCTGTCACAAATTTATAAAACTAAACGTATGCTGAATGTTACATATTAAGTGTCTGCTTCTGTTTTGCAATTGGGAGGCCGGTACTTTTAGTCTTCTTGATAGCATATGTATATGAATTACGAGTATTCACTACTGTACTAGTTTTGTTTCAAAGTTGGAGATGACAGTGTTTTGACATTTGATCGGTCAAATGAGTTATATTTGCGGAAGCTGTTTTACGATCTAATCTTTACCACCTTGCAGCCTCTAACAGGATATGGAGTAGCTAAAGTTCTTGAATCCGGCCATGCAAACTTTAAGAAAGGCGACCTAATTTGGGGATTTACAGGATGGGAGGAATACAGCATTATCAATGCTCCTGAGGGTCTATTCAAGATTGAACATACCGATGTGCCTCTTTCTTATTATACTGGAATTCTTGGTATCATTTCTGTTTAAAGTGTTTTTGGTCGTTTTATAAACTTGTAAAATACACACCGAGCATGTGTTTAACTTCTGAAATTAAATCTTTTATTGTTTATCTAGGTATGCCGGGTATGACCGCTTATATTGGTTTTTATGATATCTGTACTCCAAAGAAAGGAGAATATGTCTTTGTTTCGGCTGCTTCTGGTGCAGTTGGACAGCTGGTTGGGCAGTTTGCTAAGTTGTCAGGATGCTATGTTGTTGGGAGTGCTGGTACGAAGGAAAAGGTTCGTGCTTTTGACATTTTAGCTTACTTCATACTTATACGATTAATGGGCTTATGTTAAATTATCTCCACTATAAAAATTAGTTACGTTAGCTTATGATTCCGTTTTCTGCTTGGCGCTGTATGACACAGACACCTTAAGTATTTCGTCCTAATGTTTCAAACTTGAAAATTATCGTTTTTTTTGTATTGATTCGTTTTTATGTGTGCTTTATCACCCAAGGTTGATTTGCTGAAGAACAAATTTGGATTTGATGAAGCTTTTAATTACAAGGAAGAGCAAGATCTGGATGCGGCTCTGAAGAGGTTTGTTTTATCATATTACAGTAGTTATTTGTTACAGTAGATAAACAGGCGGGTTGGGTAATGGGTCACCACAGGTTTAGGTCGAAAGATTTAGTTTTTGAGTGTGGGTCAAAACAGGTCAGGCTTGGTCGACCTTTCAAACTGTTTTTTGGCAATTTCTATGAAGGTTTTAGATTATAAAGATGCTGCAGCACCTTATAATCTGTTTGACCATTTGACCCGTTACCATTGTTATTTTTTCGTTGCAACATTTGACCACTTTGATCCATTATCCGTAGAATACAACTGAAATTGACATTTCAGTTTTTTAAGATGGTTCTTTTTATGTTTCAGGTACTTTCCCGAAGGAATCGATATTTACTTTGAGAACGTTGGAGGAAAGATGTTGGATGCAGTACTCTTGAACATGAGACTAAATGGACGAATTTCAGTTTGCGGGATGATCTCACAGTACAATTTGGAGCAAGGGGAGGGGGTGCGCAACCTTTTTACCCTGATAACAAAACGTGTGCGCATGCAAGGGTTCATTGTGTTTGATCACTATCACAAGTACCCAAAGTATCTAGAAATGATTATACCCCTAATTAAAAATGGCACGATAAACTACATAGAAGACATTGTAGAAGGGCTCGAGAATGCACCCGCGGCTTTGATTGGTCTGTTTTCTGGAAAAAATGTTGGGAAGCAAGTGGTAGTCGTGGCGCGCGAATGATCAATGTCTTTAGGCTAAATGGTGTTACTATGAATACTTTTTTGGTTTGATGTCAAAGATAGTGGGATTGTGAGGAATAAACTTGTGCAATATGTGGTCGTTGTGATGTCAGGTGTGATATATAGTTTTGGTGTTAAATAAACCTGAGGCCGTTGTCTTTTTCATCTGCATTACCCTCTTATAGCATGAATACACTTCTAAAAATGCTTAGCGTACTTAAAATACGTATGAACTGATCTCAGCTTCAACTCATTCATTTCGCTTCTGCCCGTGACAAAAAGTAAAGCGAAAGTTCGTCACAAAGACTGTTCATGCACTTTTAGAGTTATAAAAACTGCACCTGCGATTCGGACAAAACATAAGGACGGTTTTTGCAATTTACTCTACGGGTTCGTTTGTTATGTGGTATTCGGATTCGGGGAATGGTTTGAGTTTGAGTTGTTGGGTTCATAAGGGTTATTGATCAATGTTTTGAAACCCGGTTCGACCCGGCCGGGTCAACCGGTTGAACCGGGTCCGGTCGAAAAAACGGGTTAAATTAAACCGGGTTTTATATTTTCGAAACCCGGTTTGACCCGCCGGGTTTAAGGTGACCCGGGTCAACCCGGTTCTCGAGACCCGGTTTGACCCGGCCGGGTTTTGGTTTTTTCATTTTTTTTATAAATAAAATAAGTTTTTTATATATATTTGCAACGTAATTTTATTTGTTACATGTTATATTTGGTAGTAAATCGTTTTTAGGCTAAATATAAGGTATATTTATAATTTGAGCAATGCTACAATCACATAAATTTTACAAAAAATTTCTCACACAATGAGTTGGCATGACACATGGACCAATGTTCTTTCTTTTCTTCCATTATCTTTTTCTTTTGTAACAAATCATTTTCTTACACTTCATGGTGTGGAAATTATTTTGTAGAATTTATGTGGATCTAGCATTTTTCTTATAATTTATATATATAATTTTTTGTATTATTGAAAATATTATTATTTTTTTATTTTTTTTGAAAACCGGGTTGACCCGGCGGGCCAACCGGTTGAACCGGTAACCCGGTGACCCGGTGACTCGACCGGGTCGATTATTGACCCGGGTTTCAAAACATTGTTATTGATACCCTTGGCCTTGTTGGGGGGTTTTCTCATAAAAGCTATCTGTGGTTTTCAGCATATCATTCATATTTGTTGACTTTTGTCAACTTTTTTGGTTACTTGTTAACTTTTTATTGGCGTGCAACTCTCACAGCCATGCATTTTGTTTTTTAATTTTCACAAAGTTAAAGGTGACATTAATTTTATTTTTTTATATTTAACAAGCAAGATTATCCTGCACGTTGCTGCGGGGCGTTAATTTTTCACGCGTTGTTTCGAGGTATTAATTTTTATTTTTTTTATTTTAAATTTTATGCGGGTGTATTTTTTCGGTCTCATGTTTAATAGTTTTTTTTTCTTATATGAGCTTATGTGTTGGGCCTCATGTTTAAAGGTTTTTTTTGCTATACGGGTTTTTTTTAATATAATTTTATGGGATTACGTGTGCCTTAAATGACAATCGCGTGTTACTGCAGGGCATATTTTTTTATTGTATTTTCTGCGAGTTTATTTTTTCGGTCTCATGTTTAATAGTGCGGGTTTATTTTTTCGGTATCATGTTTAATAGTTTGTTTTTTTTCTTATATGAGTTTATGTCTCGCGCGTTGTTGCGAGGCGTTAAAATTTTATTTTTATTGTTCTCTTTTTTTTCTATTTTTATTGGTTTTTGTGTGAATTTCTTTTTTCGGTCTCATGTTTAAGAGTTTGTTTTTTTATATGGGCTTAGATGTTGGGCCTCACGTTTAAAGGTGTTTTTTGTTTTGCTATATGGGTCTTTTTTTTTAATATAATTTTATGGGATTTGGGTAAATATGTGTTATACGTTTGGGCTTATGGTTTTGTTATGTGGTATTCGGATTCGAGGAATGGTTTGAGTTTGAGTTGTTGGGTTCATAAGAGTTATTGATACCCTTGGCCTTGTTGGGGGGTTTTCATAAAAGCTATCTGTGGTTTTCAGCATATCATTCATATTTGTTGACTTTTGTCAACTTTTTTGGTTACTTGTTAACTTTTTATTGGCGTGCAACTCTCACAGCCATGCATTTTGTTTTTTAATTTTCACAATGTTAAAGGTAGGGATGACAACGGGTCGGGTTCGGGGCGGGTTTTAATGTACCCGTACCCGCATCCGTTTATAATATCCATATTCGTACCCGCCTCATTACCCGTTGGGTACCCGGTTAATATTATCCATCGGTTTTTCGGGTTTCCCCGCGGGTATCAGGTATTCCCAATTGAATATTTTTATATATTTAATATCTATTTTATTTATATATATTTAACATATAAATTTCTTTTCTCTCTGTTACATCAAATTTAAATCCAGTACATTTGGGGGTGGTCACGGATGTTCACCTACGTCGACTCCGGGCTATTCAAAAGGGTAGTCGTCCTGGCCTCGCAATGTCGAGTCGAGATACCCAAGTAAAAAAAAACCAAATCCAAATCTATATCCAAGTTCATATCTTAATCTTCATCCTAAACCTATCTACAAACCAAACGAACCCTAACTATAATAATTGATTCCCTAAAGTTTTCCCAAACTCACATAAAGTCTATCTTGCTTGTGCATACACACTCGCCGAAGGTCTTTCTCATCTCCCTGATACCTCGGTGACTTGCTCCAACGAAGTTAGGTGTTGTTGATGTTGTTTGTGTAAAGTTACCAATAGGTGGTACTATTGGCACACCCATATTAATAGGTGGTACTATTGGCACACCCATATTCTCTTTCTACAACTAATACCCATACTATCTAGTTTATTGACAGGTTAATACAGTTTTTGCTGTTTTTTCAGTATCATTTGCATTTTACAATTTTTGACTTGCAAACTTTATAATTTATGTTTCGCCCTTTTTTCGACGGTTTTGCCCATTTTATTAAAGTGCTCATAATAAACTTATATAAGCCCTTCTATAAGTAAGCCCCAAGTCTCAAAATAAGCCAGAAAAATGAGGCTTATTAAATATAAGCTCAAATCAAATTTGATTTCGGCTTATATTTTATAAGCCCCAAATTTATGGCTTATTTTGAGACTTATGGGCTTATATA
>BQNB010048718.1:0-42416 GCA_026074375.1 Tanacetum coccineum
TAGGGATATGGTCATGGATAGGGTCATCATTGACTGAATGGTCAGATACAACTCCTAGTTCCCCATCACTGTCATTGGATTGACAAACAGTGGAACTAGCATCAGACTCAGTAGGACTAGGAGATTGAGGTTGAGGCCCATATTTACCATACTCATACAGAGAATCATCTATGTCCTCCTGTTCCCTAGGGGTATAATCACCACTAAGAGGATGGGGGACACCTTTATATTCTACCTGTTTAAATCTGCTGTATAGTGGGATGTCATAATTTCCTGCATCTGTTTCCCTAGAAGCAAAAATACCTCTACTTATTTCTTCCTCATATCCTAGGACCTCAGCATTTGATTGGATGCCATATCCTAAACCTATCTTAACAGTTGAGCTCATCCCACAATCAATTAGCTTCCAAAGATTTTTAGAAGATGCAAACCAAGAGTCAACAATTTTTTGTAAAGCATCTTTGTCTTTGACAGCTTTCATTCCTATTCTTCTATACTTTTTCAGCTTTTCATCTTTTTCAAAAATTTGATTAGCTTGAAAATTTAATTTTTCAGTTAAGGAAGATTGTTGTTTGTGGGAGGCTCTAAGCTGAGATTCTAATTTCTTAACAGCTAGCTTATGGGCATAAGTAGCTTCCTGGTCACCAAATGCAGAATTGCAGTGATCATATTAGCTTGAAGTGCATTGATATGATTAAATAATTTAGTGCATATGGGATACCTCATTATTCACAGTGAAAGCCATTAGAGCATGATTGAGTTCCTCATCTGTAGTCTGCTCTACCCAATTGATCTGACCTTCATCAATGGTCATCAAGGCTTCCTTTTCAATTTGCACTGGCTTGTAATTCTGACCTTTACCTGCTTCCTGCCTGCTACCTTCCTTTGAACCTTTAAACTTGCACTCCCTGGCAAAATGCCCAGTATTGTGGCAATTGAAACATTCGACTTTTCTCTTATCAAATGCCACATGCATTTTTCCATCCACTCTTGGCCTTCTGCCTGTCTTCTTGTAGAACTTCTTAATCTTTATGGCAGTCATAGCAATCTGCCAATTTATATCCATTTCTTCCAATAGATCATCAATTTGATCTAGGTCTTCATGTATCAAATCCACATCATCAGCATTTGTGGCTAGAAAAGAATGGATAACTTCATCAGCAAGACCAGGAGTAGCAGTTGTTGTTGCTTTGGAAGAGGAAGTGGTATAAGAACTATAACTTCCTGAGCTGTGGCTTGGCTTATGCTTGCTGGAAGAGGCTTTGGCTTGTGATAGAAAAGCCACATTATCAGATGTAAGGGAAGAAGATGATGTCTTTTGGATGTCTTGTTCAAAGACACTCAGATTATTATATAAATCATCTATTGACAGTGTGTCAATATTCTTCTTCGTTCTCATTGTCATGGCTAGACTATCCCACGCAGGAGGAAGGGACCTCAAAATTGTGATTTGGCGTCTTCATCTGACACACCAGCCCAAGGGCATCCAATTGTGATAGGAGTTTTTGGAACCTATCATACCCTTTCTCTAAGCTTTCCTTAGACGAGATAGTAAATGCCTCAAACTGTTGTTTCAAAACAGCTTTTTGCATTTTCTTCGAGTTTGCATTACCACCAAATCGTGTCTTGATGGCTGCCCAGATCTCTTTGGCATCATCCATGCCATGAAAACGTCTGAGATGATCTTTTGGAACAGCCATTAACAGTAGTGTTCTAGCTTTCCTTTCTTTCTCATCAGCAAATTGTTCTTCCTGTGTGGTTGGAGGAAGAACCCTGTATACACCATCCTTACCTTTGGTGACTCGCTTCTTTGAGTTCCCATTCTGAATCACTTTCCAGACCTCATTATCTATATACTCAAGATAATGTTCCATCTCCATCGCCCACGTATCATAATCATCCTTTTGAAGGACAGGCAGTTTAATGTTTGAAAGTGTATTAGTGGTGATTATTTGTGGTGGTTTAGCAGGAGCATCTCCTTTGTTTGATGCTGGTACAGATCCATTCAAGGATGCATCATCATGTAGAGAAAGTTCCTCATCATCATGAAGAGAAAAATTATCGTTTGCAGACATGATTATTTGATTTGGTGGAATAAAAGGTTTTGATCTATGTTCAATCTTGTGTAAAGTCCCTTTGGTGGCTCTGATACCACTTGTAGGTCCTTATAAACAGGATCTGAATGAGCCTTGAACGACTGATAGTCCTTTGAATAAATCCAAAGATACTATGAGAGACAATAACTGTGAATACAAATATTGACGCGGAATATCAATATCTATACCAAGATGAACACAAGAACGAATACCAAATTGATTATTACTTTACTATTTGATTGTGAATACTCAATTCAAACGATCTATTTACTATACTATACTACGTTCCTTTTATAGCTTATGGAACCCTAAACGCGGTTAAGAGATATGCTTATTCCTTCCCATATTAACGCTATGAGATAACTATTACTTAATTACAACATGACTTAACTTTCTGACCCAACAGTATTAACTTTCAATATGCCAGACTTAAGTTATTTTGCTTGGCAGACTTAACTTGCTCTACCAGACTTAACTTCTACTACTAACAGTACTAACTATTTTTATCAGTACTAACTATATCTAACAGACTTAACTTTAATACTAACAGTATTAAGTCCGTTTACAATATTTTCCTAACAATCCTCCCCTAACTTGATCTTCACACATGAACTTCAAGTTCCCTCAGAATATTCTTGATCTTTAAACACTTTAAGCTTCTTCTTGGGCTTGTTAGAGGATTGTCTTGAACTTCTGTCTTCAAAATAATAAGTCTTTATGTCTTCAAATCTTGACAGCAACTAGTCTTTAACCTTTGTATCAGCAACCTTGACAATTTTGTACATCAAAACATAAAGTTTTTAACTATTTATCGCTTTCCAGGTGTGTTAATCCTGTGAGAGGTGATATCATTGAAAATGTAAATGGATTTGATGGCTCTTTACCCAGTTAGCCATTAACTCTTGAGTAGTCAGTCTTTGGCCACAGAAAGGTGCATGTCCCAATGGTTCAATATGAGTAACCATTTCAAACTTCAGTACTTGAAACATTGGTGAGTTGAATACCATATGATTTTTGGCAAATCATTACAGCCATCAACGGATTTGATATGCCTTTACCTGTAGCCGTTAGCTCAGGGCTAGTCATGCTTTAGTATAAATACTATGGTGCATAGATTACCATACAATTTTTGGTAAATTGTCAACCATGAACGGATTTTGTGGGTCTTTACCAAGCAGCCGTTTGCTCTTGGATCTAGGTATTCTTATGTCTGTTAGACATGGTGAACAATGACCCATTTGTTGTCGGTGGTGGTTAGCCAACATCAACCCGTTCTTCCTATCCATGTTCACATCATTGAATCTTCAAATTCTTCTAACTGTGTTGTTTGTTTCACTAACTTGATCAGCTCTAAAGCTAGAGCTTTCTTTCTTCAGTTTCTAACTTCAGTTCCAACATTTGTGAAAGTACTTCTTGTATGAGGGTTATCTGCTTACCCAAGCTATGAAAAATCAAGTTCCAGTACTTGTTCATGAAGTAATGTTTACCCTGAGGAAATGTGTAGTTTCCAGCTGATAAGATCAAATCTTGCTGTGTATCCCAAAGTCCAGCAGTATCACCTTGATTAAACATTATCATCAGCTCCCCAATGCATCCTTTCAATATCCTTAGGAAGCCTATCTTTATATTCTTCCATGGACTAGCATCATAAATTGATTTTTCAAATTTTCTCTGTCCAAAATCAATAATAAAAACTCCCATTAAGGTTGCGAAAGAATCTCGTGTGACCATGATAAGGATCGTTTTGTAGTACCATCTAGGATATGTTTTAAAATAACTTATATCCGCAGCGGAAATTAAAGACCATAAGTTGTCTAAACAAGGTTTTAAACGAACGTTCTATTGCCTAATATTATTAGTACGTTAACTAACTGTAAACATGGTCTATTGATCTGAGGCTACTATTACATATTGACGGACTTATAATCGTTTATAAATAAATACTAACTATTACATTAAACTAAACATTTTGACTCTCTATTGGGAGAGATCTAACTATGTTGGATGCTAAGTGTACATACCTTAGATCCTCCTTTTATAGTAGAGTCCAAAAGTTCAATATAGACCCAACATTTGTCATAGACCCAATGAACCAATCATAGTCACTCATTTTTTCATCAAAAATAAAAAAACTTACTTTCCACCTCTTTTTTTAAAAATTAAAATATCCACACACCGTAATCGTTACGCAAAAACAAAGCCATACCATCGCGAGAGAATTAAATTATCTTTCTATAGAGGGGCGACACTATATACTTTCGACGAACTTTTTTTTATGATTTTATGAAGTTATATACGATTTTATGAAATCATATATGATTTATGAAATCATATATGATTTTATGAAATCATATATGATTCGTTGTACGAATCATATATGATTCGTCATACGAATCATATATGATTTTCGTAATTCGTGACTGAAACAAAATTGAAAAAAGTTTGTCGGAATCACAAATCATATATGATTTTATGAAATCATATATGATTTTATGAAATCATATATGATCCGTTATACGAATCATATATGATTCGTTTAAAACGATCTTATATGATTTTCGCAATTCGTGACTGAAATAAAAAATAGGGAAAAAAAAGTTCCTCAAAGCTTATCGTGTCAACCCGTCTACTGAAAGATAAAAAAATTACTGTCGCGATGGTGTATTTTTTTTGCGTGTTTCTTTTATTTTCGTGTGACGAATTTACCGTTTGTAAGATATTTTATTTTTAAAAAAGAGGTGGAAAATGAGTTTTTTTATTTTTGATGAAAAAATGAGTGGCCAGAATTGGTTCATTGGGTCTATGACAAATGTTGGGTCTACATTGATCTTAACTCGTATAGTATAAGGAGTCAAGGTTTACATGGAAAAACTTAATAATGATAATAATGATAAAATTAACTTATCTTGGACAATTAATAATGCTAATAATGATGAATTAATTAACTTTGACCAATTAGTTATTTAATCTTTATCTTTGACAAATCTTTTAATTTTATCTTTTGTTAGTATTCTTTGACTACCACTTTGTCCTATCTGTTTTCATCTTTTTTCATTCGTGTTTAGTCTTATTAACTCAAAACCTTTAATCCCAACAATGTTCCCCTAGTGATAATGGACAAAATCCCAATAAGCCACGGAACTTCCCTGAAGTTAATATGAATGAAACAAAAACTCTTCCCCTTTTTTGTTATAATCATGTAGGGGTCTTTCAGTAGATATGCAATGAGATGGTTAAAACATTTAATCAATAAGCTTCCCTGAAAGTATGCTAAACCATCTCTCCCATGAATTCTCGAATTGTAGGCTCTATGTAGTGATCCACTGATGAAGAAATTAGAGTGTATATCGCATTTGATGAAGAAGTAGAAATCTCCCAAACTTGTGTTTATATCTTGTACTATCCATGACTGTTGAACTTAATACTCCGAATGTATAAGCAGAACGTGATCTTTGACAATATCCTCATTCTCTATAATGTGACACTGAGCACATAAAGTAATAACTCCTTCAAGTGATAGCGAATGTGAGCATTGGAGCACCTTAAGAAAATCACACATTTCCTAGATTTTGCAAGTCTAGTCACCATACTAAAACAAACAAGTTACTCCTGCTCTATAAGGTTTGATAAGAACACGCATCTTGAAACTCAACTATGAACATCAAATAAGCACTATTCAATTTTCTTTGTAAACACCTCTTCAATAAATCCAAAATGAGCCATAATCAATAAGATACAAATGTGTGAATAACAGTTCATCCGAGATTCTAAAACCATCATCATAATCACATTATACAGAATCCCTAGAATAATAAAATACTTGAAGATCGTATTGCATACCAAAAGTAGAAAGGGAAGATTCATGTAAGATTGTTATTAGCAATTTAACTCAAAAAATCCCTATAAAACTTTTACCTACAAAATCGTTTCTGAAATTTAGAGGTTTAGGGTTTCTTCAAAAACTTGTTCCTAGATCGAGAGCCACCCAGGCTCTGATCAATTGATAAGATCGTTTAGCCCATCTAGGATATGTTTTACAAATAACTTATATATGCAGCGAAAATTAAAGAACAATAAGTTATTAAACAAGGTTTTAACTCGAAGTTCATGCCTCAATATATTAGTACGTTACTACCTGTAACATGGATCCTTGTTCCTTGAGGCTACTAATAACATAAGACGGACTAAACAGTCTATAAAAACTAACTACTAACTTTACCATAAACTAACTATTTAGACTCTCTTTGGGAGAGATCTAAAACTATGATGATGCTAAAGTAATGTACCTTCGACCCTCCTTTTTATAGATAAGGAGTCAAGGTTTACATGGAACTAATAATGATACATAATGATAAAATTAACTATCTTTGGACCATTAATAATGATAAATAATGATGAAATTAATTTAACTTTGACCAATTAGTTATCAATCATCTATCTTTGACCAAATCTTTTAATTCTTATCTTTTGGTAGTATTCTTTGACTTACAACTTTGGTCCTTCAGTTTCAATATGTTTCATTCGTGTTTTGTCTTATCAACTCAAAATTATATTTTCTCCAACTGCTCTTGTCAGTTTATTTGACTTTCTAACAACTCGATCTAAGCCTTTTGTTGATTTTTCAAACTTTTGCAATCTTAAACTTAAAACCCCTCTTTTCTTCCTAAACATTTTCAAGTTCAGTCCTAAGTAATCCTATTAGCTACTCTTTGTGACCTACACTTCTTTTAAGCAAAGCAATTTCCTCAGAAAAAAGGACTTCAGATTCTTTATATTTAATGATTTGTCCTTCTAAAATTGATAAACCTCTTTTGTATGTAGAAGCTTTAAAACCAGTATCATCTAATTTAACAAGTAAATCATCATACTGTTTCTTTAGAGCTTCATAATTTTTCAAACAAGATTTAGAACAAGATTTATCATTTGTTACCTCAGAATCTGAGAATGCCATGAGAGCCATGTTTGCTTGAATTTCTTCCTTTGCCATGTCACTCCAATCAAATCCAGCACCATCTATAGCACACATTGCCTTTTCAGAAGCATCTTCAATCCTTACTGCCTTTGATGAGCTACCTTGATTCCAGTTTCTGTTGTCTTTACTCCTTGGTGCTCTGCATTCTCTGGCAAAATGTCCCATTTTATGGCAATTGAAACATTCTACCTTTGATTTATCATATCCAGCAGTACTGCTTCCATCAATGATGATCTTCCTTCCAGTTCTCTGATAGAACTTTCTTGCCCTCATGCTTAGTAGTGCCATATTCCACTTTAGATCCATTTCTTCCAAATCATCATCATGAAGTTGCTCAAGATCTTCATGAACTAGTTGAGACCCTTGTGGTTGAGTGGATAAAAAGGCATAAACTGTGGCATCACTAAAACTAGCAGTATTAATTTCAGTACTGGCAGTATTAACCTTGGAGGTACCAGTACTAACTTCAGGGTTAACAGTATTAATATTATTAATACTGCTTGCACCTGAAGCAGTTAGAAATGCCAAGTTCTTATCATCATTGTTAGCACCAGCAGATCTCTTAACCTTCTGTTCAACAATTTTAAAATTGTTGTACAAATCATCCAAACCCATAGTATCAAAGTCGGGTTTGTTCATCCAGACTACCACATGTGTATCCCATTCAGAAGGTAAGCTCCTCAAAAATTTAACATTTAGATCTTCTGGAGGAGTAACTACACCCAGAATTGCCAATCTACTAACAAGCTTTTGAAGCCTGTTAAAGATAGAATCAAGTGATTCTGAGCTTGAAGCATTAAAGTTTTCATACTGTTGCTTCAGCAAGGCCTTCTGTGTCTTCTTTGTTGCTTCATTCCCTCCAAATCGAGCTTTAATAGCAGCAAACATTGATTGAGCATCAACATACTGATCGAAGGTAAGTTGATGTTCATTAGGCAGTGCCATGAGCAGTAGACTTCTGGCCTTTACATCATTCTTTTTACAAATCTTTTCTTCAGCAGTAGAAGGCACAGTCATCTTCAATCCTGTTGATGGACCAGTTTCTGTTGCTGTAACAGGAATAGGTACCCACGAATTCCCATTCTCTATGACCTCCCATAGAGCATAATCCTGGATCTGAAAGTACTGTTTGATCCTTATCTCCCACATCTCATACTCCCCGAGTTTGAGCATGGGAAGCTTTGCCAACGCATTGTTCTGAGGTATTTACCCCAACTTCAGTTACACCTAGATACAAAGTTTCTCAAAGCACAGCTCTGATACCACATGTTTGATCCCACCCTTGATCGTTCTTTACGTAGTAAAGTGTTTGTTTTACCTTGTGATGAATCCAATAAAACAATAGTTGAGACTTTGTTTTTGTATATCAAAGTGTATGCGGAATCTACACTTTGATACTCTAGAAGTATTTAGCAATGAAACAGTACCAACAATGAATATATCACAAAACTGCTTCAATATTATTGATAATACGAGTTACTCTTGATTAGTACCAGGATTTAACAAACTTGAAGCTAATACAATCTTTCACTATAGATGTATTCGTCCTATGAATGTGTGTCGTACACAACCTAACCTAGGATCTCCTTTTATACACCACAAGGAGTCCTTTACAAGATAACTATCAATCATAATCACATACAAATCTTCCTAAAATATAAAAGATATTCATTCCTTATTTATCTCCATGCATCCTTATCTCCAAGTCAGCAGCTTTGACCATCAGCAGTATTAATCTTTCTTCTAGCAGTATTAACTAACTCTGGCAGTACTAAGTATGTACTGGCAGTACTAACTCCATTAGTACTGTTAGTTATACCTTGGCAGTATTAACTCTTGTGAAGATTTATTCCCAACATAAACTGCAATTACAAAGAGCGTCTATTGGGAATAAAATTATTCATATTATCAAAACAATAAGTGGTAACAAATGAATATTATGCAATGTGACAACATAGAACATGGGTGAAAAGATCATTCACCCATTAAAGCAACACGACTGATTAGCAACAAACAAATATATAGTAAAAGAAAACCAACAAACTTGTCTACTCTATTACAAGGCCTTAAGATCTTGGTGATTGCATGTCTCAGAATCGAAGGGGGCTAACCAATTTATATTTTCACACTATCTTTTAAGGTTCCTAATTACCTTTTTTTCCTACCCCAGCTGTTTTACATATAAATCTAGTTACTTGCTAACCGAATTCTAGTGTATAACAACCTAAGGTCATTCACATATAAAGATTTGCGCACATGGAAAAAAAATAAGAAAAGGGAACACCCACAACCTCTACAACCACACATGAACCTCTAAAACCCTCATCTACAACTTTTCCTAAGGATGGGATCATGAGAAAACCTAATTTCGGTGGAAAACCCAGAAAACCCAGAAAAACCAAACAAATGCCCTAAAAAAACCAAACAGATGCCCTAATTTTTTCAGGCTAAAAATTGTTTTTTCAGGCAAATATGGCCTCGATTTACTCTCTGTAAAAACCCAAAAAACCAAACAGATGCCCTAAAAAACTAAACAGATGCCCTAAAAAATCTTTTGTATAGCCTGAAAAAATTAGGGCATCTGTTTGGTTTTTGAGTTTTTTTATAGACATTATATCGAGGCCATATTTGCCTGAAAAACCAATTTTTAGTCTGAAAAAATTAGGGCATCTGTTTGGTTTTTTTAGGGCATTTGTTTGGTTTTCTGGGTTTTCTAGCAAAATATGGTTTTCCCTAGAACCCATCCCCTTTTCCTAAACCCACATAAAGCACGAAAACCTCGCCTACAACCTCTTCTACGTTTATAGATACCTTAAAAACCCCTCCTAAAACCTCTCCTGCACCCACATGAACCTTCAAACTATAGACTAAAACCTCTCTTATGCCTACAAAATCATCCACGCCTATATCCACATGGTCCTTCAAGCGCATGTCAGCATGTCATCATCCTTATTAAAAAAATTACCAGCCAGGACCTCTCCTAGAACTCCAGATATAACTACTAGACCATCCACACCCGCATAAGAAGGCAACCCTCATGACATAGACACCACATCGTCTAACTTATGAGGTCCACCAAACCGGCCACCAAATTCGGGATATAGCAAACTAACCAAAATTAAAAGCATTTGGTCCAACAAGAACTCCAAACTAATCACAAGCTCACTTGGATGAACACCGGGACCATAAGAACTTTTTTAATCGCCATTGAAATCATAATACAAAACTAGCAAGAAATAGAAAACACAAAGCATAAAGAAAACCAAAAATCACGCCAGCTAAACGTCACACCACTGAATTAAAAATGAACCTTAAAATTTGATGGACCTACACATAACCCATATAATACCCAAAAGAATCAACACCTTTAACACCTAAAGAAACAAATAAAAAGATTAACACCAAATTGAGAAGCATTTTGTCTAATATCAAAACTAAACTTAACCCAGACTTATTTGGAAAAAAATAACGCATTAGGTCTAATACCGAACTCACCCCCAAACTTATTTAGATAATTACCAATAAGGCCAAAGGAAGGTACACCAGTTTGAACAGCGATGGGTCAACACCAACACCCAACTAGTTTGAATGAGCCTAACACGACCCAAAAGATTAGCACCAAATTAAGGAGCATTGGGTCCAACTAATTTGGATGAACAACGCACGGGCTAGTGATCATCCAAAATAACTTTGGTGTTGGTGTTGGTGTTGGACCTCCTTCTCATCAAATTAATGGTCAATATTTTGGTCTAACTTATGTTTAACCAAATCATCTTGGTCTAGTTTGGTGTTAGACCTAATATTGTATTCATGTGAGTTCCTATCGTCTGTCAGTGTGTAAACTATCAGTTTAGGGTCAGTTTAGCGTTAGTGTTGAACCTTATACTCCGTAATTTATTGTTTATCCATTGTTCGTGTTGGTGTTCCTATAAATTAGTCGTGTTAGTGATCGTCCAAATCACTTTTGGATTAATTTGTTGTTCATGTTGGACCTAATGTTGCTCAATTTGGTGTTACACCCTGTCAGTGTTTGTCCAAATATGTTTGGTGTCAGTTTGATGTAACTGTTGGACCTAATGCTCATCAATTTGGTGTTGATCCGTTTGATTAGATCGGTCAAAATCACTCTCAAGATGAGTTGGTTGTTGTTGCTAGATCTAATGCTCCTCAATTTAGTGTTAATCCTTTTGGTCCTACCTGTGTACATCGATAATAGTCTTTCAAGAATTTAGTAATTTCTTGGATCTAATGCTCCTTAAAAAACTGTTGATTCTTTAGAGTCGGGATGAGTTAGTTGTTAGTCATAGATCTAATTCTCCTTAAATTAGTATTCAATCTTAATGCTCCTTTGATTATAATTTATTCTTTAGTCTCGGAATGAATTAGTTATTGGTCTGGTCTAACGCTCTATATATTAGTGTTATATTTTTGTCATATTGGTGTTTGTGTTTAACCTAATGGGATTAACAAAGTGGTGAAAAATTTGCATTTGAAGTTCCCAAATATTTCTAAAGCTTATTTGGGAGATAAAGTTCGTGAGATATCTATTTTTGCAAATAACCGCTGGCAGGTTTATAACATCAATATTTCATTGGTCTTTTATTTCTTGTATGAGTTTTTGAATAAAAAGCTACATTATTAGAATACTAGTAGTGTTGGAATTTGATAAACCGTTAACCATTAACAACCACAAGTACGCAGCGGATATGGATCAAGTAAGGAGCATATGATTAACACACAATAAATAAACAAAAGCTAAACAAGAAAACATACCCTTGAAGTCAACAGCAAATGTATCAAATGAGATCAAGAATACCCTTTTGAAACTAGTGACTAAATTGTCACCTCTACGAGTGCTCACACAAACACGTCGAACAAGTACGTCACGATGCTAGTCGTTGCTTCACGTCTCAAACACCAAGTGTTATACCTTGTTTCTTGAACCGAAATCCAAAACAACCCGTGTAAGTTTTCCATCGAAATTCTACAAACCCTAATTAGGGTTTTGACAAATTCAGTAGAACCGAAAATCAAGAAACACGAAAAGCACTAGGTAAGGTTTTGTTGTCGTCAAACTAGGGAGAACAAACCTAACCGAAAACCTTAGGTGGGTTATGATCGAAATCACCAAAAGAACCAAAAACCAAACAACCACTTGTTCTTGTTAATGGATCTTTTGCGTCATATGATTGATAACAAACCATCTTAGTTGTTTTCTGTCGTCTACATGCACAAGCATAAGAGTATGAACTTTGCATGTAACATGGTACAAACAACCAATTAAAACCATAAAGGTTTTCCCACTGACCGTGTAAAACAAAAGAGCAAAGTCAAAAAGCCACTATTTACTTTGATGTTACTTTGCACGCGAAGTGATCAGTAGGGTTTTAGGTTTTCTGCCTTTTTTTTCAAGCGTAGGGTTAAGGATAGTGTTGTGTATCTATCACTGTGAAGCTAGGGATGGATGTTTATATGGGCACCCAAACCCTAGTCCTTGTGGAACAAGGAGACTTCAATCATTATCCAACTCTTTCCTTCATCTCCTAAACCAACTCAAACTCTCTCTCACTCTACTACACATAGCCGGCTGCTAGAGCCCTTGTGGTTCGAGATTTGTGTCTAATCATCCCATAAGCTCTGATACCAATTGTGGTATATCCTATATCATAACACGGGGTCGATTCTTGGATTTGGCTAGTTTCTAGAGAGAGAAACACTAGAGAGAATATTCTAGAGAGAGAAAGTGTTTCTTTGTAAATGAAAATAATAACTAGCTTACCTCTTCCAAAGTTGGAAGAGGCTATATATAGTACTTACAATATACCGGGTATTCGTACCCGACTTAAAACCAAAAAACATACTATTAACTATTAAACTACGAGCTATAATAAACAGTAAAATACAATGGGTGACCGAGTCTTTTTCTAATATCTAACAATATGGATTCTAACTCATTCCATATAATTTAACCATTTAGATTCTCGTTATAGAACTTAATACAGATATACCAAATGTAATCAAGAATCATCTTGCATTACCCTTTGGGTTCGGCCAAACAATTATCTGATTAATTCTGGAGAGGCGCCAATGGTATCATTCTGCACATATCAAGTGGAGGAACAAATTCTTTGTTGAATACAAGTGTTGTGAATGCTGCTTCACATCACTTCCAATAATAGCCTTTATAACTACCATTTTCAGGACAACGTTTGACTTAGAATTAAAAAGTGATATCCACACATACCAGAACTTGTTTGTATTCTCAAGTCTAAGGATGACTTAACTAACCATATTCGAAATCTTACTTATGACAACGGATCCAAAAGTAAATAATCGAAGGTTGGGGTGTCCAATATGCATCCCTTGTGAATAACATATGAGTTTGGCGGGAACCATCCATATATTCAAAGAATATAACCAACACTCACATTTGCCTTATGTAACAATACTCCCATATTGTTAACCGACAATGGACATATTTAGAATGATAAATCATTCAAGGATTAAACATGCAAATATAGGATAACAATTATTATATGAATGAAAACAAATACCAAGTATCTTTATTCATCAGAAAATAAAATTGTCTTACAATCCCAATTATCCAAATACTAATAAAACACAGATTTACATGAGACTACTAGCTGGAAGCATTCCAATATTCCTAGTATGTTCTGAATGCTTTGGAAAGGCTAATGCTTTAGTAAAAGGATCAGCTAAGTTGTCATCTGTGTGAACTTTTTCTAACTTTATGTCGCCATATTCAATAACTTCACGAAGGTAGTGAACTTTGGCACGAAAATGTCTAGCACCTTTAGTGATTCCTGATTCATTAGCTATAGTAATTGCTCCAGTATTATCACAATACATGTTTATGGGTTCTTCAATTGTGGGAACAACACCAAGCCCAGAAATGAATTTCCTAACCCAAACGGCTTCCTTAGAAGCATCATAAGCAGCAATATACTCAGCTTCTGCAGATGAAGTTGCGAAGATGCTTTGCTTTGTACTCTTCCAGTCAACAACACCTCCATTTAAAACGAATACATATCTAGTCTGAGACTTGAGGTCATCAGCATCCGTCAGATATCCAGCATCAGTGTAGCAAGAAACCCTGAGCTCTCATTTTATATCACCTTCGTAAACGTCACCGCCCTTGATATCCGCGTTCCGTCCCATCCAAGCCATCTTCATTACCTGAACCTGGGATACATGTTTAAAAACGTCAAAAAAACGTTGAGTGAATTCATAGAGTTACAAATAACAGTTATAACGCATATTTGGTTCAACAAAGCGTATAACATTGCTATTATGACAAGTTACATAATGATTTCCAACTAAATGAGCCCATACACCGAAACTTAACACATTCATCCCGTAGAACAAAATAATGTCAGGGAAGTATGCCACTTCCCATAATACTAACCACAAAATGTCCTTACAGGGTGCTCACCAACGGATTCAAACCCCGAACAGGGTTGTCAAACCCAGTAGATCTATTTAATGCATTAGCGTTTACCTACAACTAGGCAACTAACGATCACACAGTAAAAGGCATATACTCAATAGTAATGGAATCATATCACGTATCAAAAACACATTGCGTTCATTTTCCAAAACAAGCATTATCCCCCTCGCGGGTTTATAAAACATTGAAAACACTTAAAAGCGAGACTATAAACTCACCTTGATCGAAGCCGAAGATCAAATAACTGAAACAGTCCAAAGATGTCTCAACACGAACTCAATCATGACCTATAATTTATGTCGCTAAATTATTATACCGTAAAGTACGATCGAATAGTGTGTGTATCCAGAGCCGGATACAAGGGAGTGCGACAGGTGCATTCGCACAGGGCCACGACCAAAGAGGGGCCACCAAAAGTTGAAAATTTCTGTTATATATGTATGCATAATTTTGTCATTATCCAAGTACAATGTAGTAATTTGTATGAAAGAAGGAGTATTATTCGTTTAAACGTTTATTTTTTGTATTTAGTGGGGCCTCAGTATAGTAATAGCACAGGGTCACCGAAATCAATGAGACGGCCCTGCGTGCATCGCAACTATTGAAATAGTATAAATATACATACACATGTGATGAGAAATCCACTTGCACGACCTAGATCTTAAACTTCACGTAATTGAGTTACGATTATTCTTTCATTTATATTATAGGTCACTTAATCGAAAACTTTGTATTTTTAGAAAGTTGCTATTTTCGGAAAGTTACCATTTCTCGTCTTCTAATTATATTTATATTAATATTTATTTATCTCATCGCACATTCGACGCTTAGTTTGGTTATCGTTTACTCGTATCGGTGTTATATCTGAATATTTCAAAAGTTTCTATTTTTAGGATCTTCCTTGTTCATAATAATCGTTAAGTCTAAAATATTATACTCGTAATAGTAATAGCGTTTTTATTTTTATAAACATACAACAAGTCTTTTATCAACCCGTTGACTTTCAAAAGTCAACGTTGAACTTTACTTTGAGTTTCACTTTATGTATATATATATTACTAGATCTGACCCGCTCAAAACGACCCGTTATATCACATTTTCACGACTCGGACTCTAAAGATATTTTATGCAAAACGACATTCTGGACAAATTTTTAGTTTTAGCCGAGACCTGAAACTCGACAGAAAATTATCAAAATTCTCCTGCAAATTTCTGCAGGAACTTGACATTTTTAATAAAAATGCAGAATTTGACCTTGGGTTTTGACCCGTTATTACTCGATTTTAAAACTAGCAAGCCCCGCAGCAAAGTAAAACGTCATTCCGAGCAACTTTCGTGTTTCGCCGGAAGGTCGAAACGGACTCGAAAGTGCTCAAAACGGGCGTTTAAAATTCTGTCAGCAACCAAAATAAATATTTTAAGTTTCCAAATCTTGTTTTCGTCGTAACTTCTTCGTTATTAGGAGTTACGGGGAGTTCGAATTACCAAAACGCTCGTAAAAATACCTTCTACCAGATTTTTCAATCAAAAATTAGATTTTACAAAATCTCGACCCTCGTTTTCCTTGCCAAAGTTTCTGCTCAGAACTTACATGTTTTAAAACGCGCCAAAAATCATTTTCGGCCCAAAAATCCGTTTACGACACATCTAAAATGGTCTATAAACAATATTCAACTCACTCAATCAACCAATAACAAAATCTAACTAAACGACGCAAGATTACGGATTTCATCAAATGCAATCATCGAAAATCAATCGAATCATAAAAATAAAAATAACACTAGTATTTAGAATACTTACAATGCTATATTAAGCAAAATCGGACAAGAAAATATTTCATCTCATTCCTCCTTGTTCCCAACCGAACTCAGACCACAACCCAAACCGAACCCGAAACTTTTCCCATTTAAACCAACACTTTTAAAACACTTATCTAGCTATTCAACCCCTTTTTAACCGAAACTTCTTAATCTAACCCGAAACCCAACTTCTTCAAAACTCAATGCATGTGGGATTTTATTACAAGGAAATGTAGGCCTTAACACAAGGATTAATATTTTGTAACTTGATTATAATGCATGTCGGAAAATCAAAGGTTTTGGTGGTGATGTGGGGGTGGTCGGTCATAGGTGGTGTGGAGAGGACAAAGGAGAGCAATTTTTCAAAGAAATAAAAATGTGTATGTGTGTTGTTATATATATAGAGGTATAGTTTGATCATTTGCCACCTTTAGTCCCTCCATCCTCATTATTCTTTCAAAATAAGTACTAAAATGTTTTCTTTTGTTTTATAGTCGGCCAAAAAGCTCGGGATTACACTTCCGTCACTAAATTTATTTCTGTCACACTTAATTTGGTTTAAAATATTTAATAAAAATATTAACTCACGTCAAAATAAAGTTTTGACTCGGTTTCGGCTAACTCAGGACGAGTACGATAAAATACAAATTATCATCTTAAAAATAATAACGAAGCGCGTCGAAATTTCTATGATGCTCAACACGCTTAACGGTCTTGCGGTCAAACATTGACTCTCGAAACGACTGAATTTTTTTTTCCAAATTCCGTTCGTAATAAAATACGAAAATATTTATTCTCGACAAATAAAAATTTTAAATGTCGACGTTCGTTCACATGAACTTATAAAATAATAATTATGACGTCGAATTCACGACCGTCATACGCGTCGTAAAACCCGGGTTGTTACATTCCACCCACCTTAAGGGAGCGCCGTCCCAGTGCTCATCCTTTCTTACTCATCTTAATTTCACTTGCGGAGAGACGGTTTATTCGTCATCAAACGGATTCACATGTTCGTACGCAAACATCACGCGACATAATACTTGCCTTGACTATTTCGGATGGAAAGTCAACAAAACAATTGGTAATTCATACCAATGAAATCAAAACTTAATTACAATCGCTCTTTATCATAAGAGACAAAATACACCATGGAACGTATCCGAGAAAGCATTAATCACGTCGTTTTTAAACAAAAGATCAACCCAAATCTTAGTTTGGTGATCATTCCAACAAAACAAAGCGCACACCGCTACACAAACCAAAACATACGTCGCTAACCAAAACCAAAACACATGTCAACAATCAAAACCAATATATACGTCATTATCCAAAACCAAAATACCCATCAATATTCAAAACCAAAATACTCATCAATATCCAAAACCAAAACATACATCGCCCTCCCGGTCTCATTAAATAATGCACCACCGGTTGCCAAAATAGTTCAGAGTACATATGACCCCATCAAACGCATTATAGCCTCATTACACATAACCACATAATCATATAAGCACATATTCGCCCATTCGTCATTCTTAAAATGACTCTATATTTTGATCTAGCTTTACTTAAGTGTTTCGTCACACCCGTTTCTAACCAAGCATTGGCGATAATTATCACATATCGTGCTTGCTTCCTATGAAGTTTTAGTAATGGCCATGCTCATCACGCAGGTTCATGCCCAACCGATCAAATTGCTTATTATACCGAGCTTGCTAGATGGTCAAGCTTCTTGGAAATGATCTCGACTTAATCACGGCTAGGTCTTAGCCAACTATAGTCATGCTTGTGGGTTAACAAGCCACAATCGACAATGGACTATCAGGCTTGTGTACCTCTCAAACCAACCTTCATCTACATCCGGGTAAGTATACCCACCCACTCACGTCCTAAGCCACATCACGGGCATACAAAGCGACATAAGTGCTTACTACCATTCGAAAGCACATAGCACATAAGGCACATTTTTCCACATAATTTGGCGGCGATAATCCCGCTAAAAAATGTATATTGTCAGAAGAAAAATCAAAAACAATTGAGCATCATGGGCTCGTTGCTCATTTGACGAAGATCGCAATTCTAATTCCATCGTTTCTGCACCGCGACTATCATAGTCAACTCGGTCCTAACGCATCGCATCGACTCTTAGATGACTCAACTAATCAAGTTGAGATAATTATGCACATTCCTAATTATATACCGTTCGACTTAAGGCGTTAGCTACTTTGGTCATTCTTCCAGTATGGAAACGGATGTCGCCATTCGGCTAGAGTCTCCAATCTTTTCGCTCATTTTATACGCATACTAAGTTGTCATGTCAAGGAGTAAGGACCACTATTCCTAACCTTAAGTCAGGAGTCGCTTAGTGTCTTATTCTAATCCTCGACGATCCCATGTATGTTTACAACTACACTACCACTATTCTCCATTTCGAGAAAAGAAGTCTTCTTTACGGCCACCAGTTGATACCCCATTGGCAACACGCATCTAATATAGGAGAAGTCTTCTCTATTTCTCATTTTCAACCTCGGGACTAACCCTCTTAGCTTCCACCCACCTTGGGAATCTTTACATCTTCAAGAAGATCCCTTATCAGTGTCGGTATCCAGGTTGCACCCTTGATAGCTCAATTCTACCATTGCTCACTAGCACCCCGACCACACTAGGTCTTAACATGTCTCCATAACAACCTCCGATCTACATTACTACGAACTAGACTTCACTCCTTTCTAGACACACTCGTTCCGAACAATACCTTAGGTATTTTCCTTTCTAGAGGACTCGGTCATAACGACTCGCGTAAGACTCTCTCCACGCAGTCAATATGAGTAGGGTTACTTGCACAAGAATCCATAGCAGGGGTAAAAATATTTTCTCCTTCTGAAAGCTTGACCCAAACATTTATTCATATTATCAAGCATTTTAAGGGTGACGATTTACCCGACATAGCGTGGTTCTTCCTAAATTATGCATAGCTGATCAACTTATGCATAATTTAGGACCAAACGATATCATGTCCATCCTTGTCAAAACGTTCCTTTTTCATACGCTACACGCGTAGGTTATTTCCTTGATAAAAAATGAAAAATAAAAAAAAAATTAAAATAAAATAAAAATACGATTGTTTCAAAAGAAAGAAAAGAAGATAGCATCATTTCATCTTCCATTCTTATTATTTAAAAGGAAATTATACATATGTTTTTTTGAAAAGAAAATTTACTTGACACCAATGGGTCAGTTTATGAAATTTAAAAACACATTTTCCATTATTTCCACTAACAGTTTATACAACACAATCAGTACAATTCGCGCAACGACATTTGTCCAACACACAGATTCGTTATTGCGGTCCATAGTTTTAAAATCATCGTTCTACAAAACATCATTTAACTTAGTTTGGTCAACGAGTCTCGGCTAGTACCAAAAAGAATACCCACTCATGGACTATGCAAACAAGTAACATACACATGAGAAATATTCGCCAATTGAAATCACCCAACACTCGGGGTCAAATCAATCTCTTAATGAGTCAAATGTCTTTGAGATAACTACGACCTCCAAGCGCCACTTAAGTGAACAACATATACATTAAATATCCTAGGGTTCTAAATCCAAACAATGGCTAAAGAATGCATAATCACTATACCAGTGATAAGATAAAACTCCGAGGCAACAATAACCTCAATCCAATGAACCTAAATCTTGAAATCCTCCTGCTTACTAGTCCGTGGACGATAAAAGTATGAGGTTTTCGTCTACGGAAAGCACTTCGAGTCTAATTTCTAGAAACATAGGGCCCACTTCCCATAAAGTTTTGGATCTAAGGTGAAATTACCATTTTACCCCTGTTTACCAAAGCCGCCATTTTCCAAAATTTTATCGCTCCACCAAACTGAGTGTATCTCCTAAATTGTGCGTCCGCAAAAGCCGAAACGACTGCTCAAATCTAATTTTGTTCAATATCTAGAACGTAAAGTTTTACATATTTAGGTGTTTCTATATAAGTTTTTGAACTTATTACTCATTCAGGTTCTGGTCTCAATTTTTGACTAGGTTTGCCATTTTGGCGATATCTCATTCGCCGGGCGTCGATATGACTCCCTCTAAATTCCTACATGTACCTAAGAGGTTTTCCTACCTCCTAGTCTAATTTCCCAGGTCTTCATAGACCAAAAATATTTTGAAACGTATCCAACAAGCTGCTATCCCAAAGTAGTCCTCAAATAAATTTTGACAAATTTTTGTAGTTTACGAAAACAAGCATAATTTGAAATTTATTGATGCTTTTGATGTGAAACCAATTGGAGGTGATATCCCTAAGAGCCTTATACAGGTACCTAAATTTTATTTTGAAAATTTATTACAAAAATATGGAGTTATAATGCTTTTCCCAACGGTACACCAGATTTGACTAGTTTTAGAAAAACGACGATATCTCACTCATCCGGAAGAGTTAAAATTCTATCCAAGTCACCACATGTACCTTAAACATGTACCAACAACTCAATTGGATTTCCCAGGTGCCGTAAGACCAAAAATAATTCACAATCAACCCCACAACCTGCCGGTTATAAACTGCCGTAAAATCCATTTCAAAATTCAACCAAACACCATTTTAATTCATCCAAACGCCAATACAAAGCCATACCCAATGACTTAACACTCTTTCAAACACAAAAACTCATAGATTTCCAGAATCAAATATTTCATAACTTACTAAGTAGAGGTCGATACGAGAGAATCGGAACACAACGCCAACTTTATTCAAAAGTTCGAAAAATAGCCATTTCCCAACGACACGTTACGCGAGAATAAGTTAATAGTCGTTTTCCAAAACAATGAGGGTTCATGGGATGACATATAAAATTCACACTCCCATCAACAGGAAAATTTCAAAACAATAGGTTACGAAACAACATATACGATTCAAAAGCAATGGGAAAATATTCGAACTCAGAGTCGAACAATAAATCACCCAATAGGATCGACAAACTACGACGAATCAACATCATCAAAAGATGAAAAGTAAAGTCGCAAAAAAGTTTCGAAGATAATCATATAACAACGATGTTTTCATCATGTATCAAAATGATTTTATCATATCGCATCGAAATGTTTAAAGAAATTAAACTCTTCGCAAGAAGCGAATATCAAGATATATATAATCGTACACCATAGAACGGATGCCGTATATATATATATATATATATATATATATATATACACACGTATATAATTATTACTTATACCAAGTGTCACCCACTTGTTACGCACATAATATGCAATCAAATATACCACATAAGGCACATAAGGGATCAAGAACGATGCGCGCGCGGATATCGGACAACGGTGAACGACTCTTAATTTTTTTCGAAAACAGTTATAGTCTAGGCGTTTGAAAAAGACCTAGTTCGCTATAACCAGTGCTCTGATATCATTCTGTAACACCCCCAAAATACAATACGCAACGGAATACAACATTTGGGGTGCTACATCACGATACAATCACACAAGTTATACCAAACAACTATAAAAGAGATGTTTGTTAAATAAATTTTATTTATTTTGTTTGAAAAGAATCAGAGTACAAAGGTCCCAAAACTATCGTAGCAAATTTATTTCTACAAGTCACATCACGACTTCATTTTTAAAATATTTCTATCATTTATTAACACAAGTTCACCGAGTCACCGTCCTTGATATCCGCGTTCCGTCCCATCCAAGCCATCTTCATTACCTAAACCTGGGATACATGCTTAAAAACGTCAACAAAACGTTGAGTGAATTCATAGAGTTACAAATAATAGTTAGAACGCATATTTGGTTCAACAAAGCGTATAACATCGCTATTTTGGCAAGTTACATAATGATTTCCAACTAAATGAGCCCGTACACCGAAACTTAATACATTCATCCCGTAGAACAAAATAATGACAGGGAAGTATGTCACTTCCCCTAATACTAACCACAAAATGTCCGTTACAGGGTGCTCACCAACGGATTCAAACCCCAGACAGGGTTGTCAAACCCAATAGATCTATTTAATGCATTAGCGTTCACCTACAACTAGGCAACTAACGGTCACACAGTAAAAGGCATATACTCGATAGTAATGAAATCATATCACGTATCAAAAACACATTGCGTTCATTTTCCAAAACAAGCATTATCCCCCTCGCGGGTTTATAAAACATTAAAAACACTTAAAAGCGAGGCTATGAACTCACCTTGATCGAAGCCGAAGATCAAATAACCGAAACAATCCAAAGATGTCTCAACACGAACTCAATCACGACCTATAATTTATGTTGCTAAATTATTATACCGTAAAGTACGATCGAATAGTGCGTGCATCGCAACTATTGAAATAGTATAAATTTACATACACATGTGATAAGAAATCTACTTGCGCGACCTAGATCCTAAACTTCACGTAATTGAGTTACGATTATTATTTCATTTATATTATACGTCACTTAATTGAAAACTTTCTATTTTTAGAAACTTTCTATTTTTAGAAACTTTCTATTTTTAGAAAGTTGCTATTTTTGGAAAGTTACCATTTTTAGTAAGTCTCGTCTTCTAATAATATTTATAATAATATTTATTTATCTCATCGCACATTCGACGCTTAGTTTGGTTATCGTTTACTCGTATTGGTGTTATATCCGAATATTTCAAAAGTTTCTATGTTTAGGATCTTCCTTGTTCATAATAAACGTTAAGTCTAAAATATTATACTCGTAATAGTAATATCGTTTATTATTTTTATAAACATCCAACAAGTCTTTTATCAACCTGTTGACTTTCAAAAGTCAACGTTGAACTTTACTTTGAGTTTGACTTTATATATATATATATATCTGACCCGCTCAAAACGACCCATTATATCACATTTTCACGACTCAGACTCTAAAGAGATTTTATGCAAAACGACATTCCGGACAACTTTTTAGTTTTAACCGAGACCTGAAACTTGACAGAAAATGATCAAAATGCCTCTGCCAGTTTCTGCAGGAACTTGACGTTTTTAATAAAAATGCAGAATTTGACCTTGGGTTTTGACCTATTATTACTCGATTTTAAAACTAGCAAGCCTCGCGACAAAGTAATACGTTATTCCGAGCAACTTTCGTGTTTCGCCGGAAGGGCGAAACGGACTCGAAAGTGCTCAAAACGGGGGTTTTGTGTCAGCAACCAAAATAAATTACCATAGCTGTTTGAAAATTTTTAAGTTTCCAAATCTTGTTTTCGTCGTAACTTCTTCGTTATTAGGAGTTACGGGGCGTTCGAATTATCGAAACACTCGTAAAAATACCCTTTACCATATTTTTCAATCAAAAATCAGATTTTACAAAATCTCGACCCTTGTTTTCCATGCCAAAGTTTTTGCTCAGAACTTACATGTTTCAAAACGCGCCAAAAATCATTTTCGGCCCAAAAATCCGTTTACGACACATCTAAAATGGTCTATAAACAATATTCAACTCACTCAATCAACCAATAACAAAATCTAACTAGACGACGCAAGATCTCGAATTACATCACATGCAATCATCGAAAATCATTCGAATCACAAAAATAAAAATAACACTAGTATTTAGAATACTTACAATGCTATATTAAGCAAAATCGGACAAGAAAAGATTTCGTCTCATTCCTCCTTGTTCCCAACCGAACTCGGACAACAACCCAAACCGAACCCGAAACTTTTTCCATTCAAACCAACACTTTTAAAACACTTATCTAGCTATTTTAAACAACCCCTTTTTAACCGAAACTTCTCAATCTAACCCGAAACCCAACTTCTTCAAAACTCAATGCATGTGGGATTTTATTACATGGAAACGTAGGCCTTAACACAAGGATTAATATTTTGTAACTTGATTATAATGCATGTCGGAAAATCAAAGGTTTTGGTGGTGATGTAGGGGTGGCCGGTCGTAGGTGGTGTGGAGAGGACAAAGAAGAGCAACTTTTCAAAAAAATAAAAATGTGTATGTGTGTTGTTATATATATATATATATATATATATATATATATATATATATATATATATATATATATATAGCTTAATCATTTGCCACCTTTAGTCCCTCCATCCTCATTATTCTTTTAAAATAAGTACCAAAATATTTTCTTTTGTTTTATAGTCGGCCAAAAAGCTCGAGATTACACTTTCGTGACTAAATTTATTTCCGTCACACTTAATTTGGTTTAAAATATTTAATAAAAATATTAACTCACGTAAAAATAAAGTTTTGACTCGGTTCGGCTAACTCGGGACGAAGACGAAAAAATACAAATTATTATCATAAAAATAATAACGAAGCGCGTCGAAACTTCTACGATGCTCAAAATGCTTAACGGCTGCGCGGTCAAAAGTTGACTCGCGAAACGACCGAAATAAAAATTTCAAACTACGTTCGTAATAAAATACAAAAATATTTATTCTTGACAAATAAAATTTTTAAATGTCGACGTTCGTTCACATAAACTTATAAAATAATAATTATGACGTCGAATTCGCGACTTTCATACGCATCGTAAAACTCGGGTTGTTACATTTGGGAACAACACCAAGCCCAGAAATGAATTTCCTAACCCAAACGGCTTCCTTAGAAGCATCATAAGCAGTAATATACTCAGCTTCTGGAGATGAAGTTGCGAAGATGCTTTGCTTTGTACTCTTCCAGTCAACAGCACCTCCGTTTAAAACGAATACATATCTAGTCTGAGACTTGAGGTCATCAACATCCGTCAGATATCCAGCATCAGTGTAGAAAGGAACCCTGAGCTCTTGTTTTATATCACCTTCGTAAACAAGAAACATATCCTTAGTATTCCTGAGATACTTCAGAATGTTCTTAACAATAGTCCAGTGAAGATCACCTAGATTATGTTGAAATCGGCTTGTTATGTTCTGAGCGAATGCAATATCAGGGCGAGTACATCTCACATCATACATAATAGAACCCACAACAGAGGCATATGGCACATTTTGCATGCGCTTCAATTCAGTTGGTGTTAAAGCACCTTGCGATTTACTTAGTCTTAGCTTTTCTTACATGGGGATATGATACGACCCGGTTTGGGTTGTATCGGGATAGTAGCACCACTTCAAGCGTGTGCGAGCTCCTTAAGAATATAGAGAGAATACTAGACAATTTATTTGACAAACTTCATTGATTCATTCATAACATTATGACACCTTAAATACTAGTTTATGAGATAACTCTCACAAACATAAGACTTATCCTAACATGACTCAAACACATATCATAAACAACCACTCTAACACTTATCCTAATAAAACATGACAATTATCCAACCAAGGGCGTAACATTCCCTACTTCTTCGGAACCACCTTGTCCTCAAGGTGTTGTCTAAAAAATCTTGATTTCGGGATCCCATATTCTTCTTTGAATTTTAACCTCCTTTCCCATGGCAACATCCGTGTTTTCAAAACTTACCAGTAATAGCAATGGCCTTGATCTGCTTATCGATACCCACTTCAGAAAAACAACCAAACATTCACCAATATCAAAAACATCGTCTATCGCGCTACTAACCTCATAAACACCATTATCTTCATCAGCATCTAATGACCCTTTAACCTCAGGTGAAGCAAATTCACCCTGTAATGGTAATGGTAGAATGACATCTATTTTCTTTTCAATGATCTGCTCTTTATCTTCCTTTGCAATTATCTCAAAACGAGCCTCGGTGATACGAGCTTTGAAGAAGTCTTCTCCCAAAGTTGAAGGATTGGACCTCAAAAATTCCCAAATGTCTAGGTTTGCGAAGCGTGTTTCTGCCACGCGGGCCAATGAAAAAGCTTCGTCTAGAGTTTTGGGGTTTGTCCTTAAGAGTAAACATTGTAGATCCAATTTAAGTCCTGAGATATAAAACGACTTAAGTAAAGATTCAGGGATCATTACTCATTTTATAAGCATCAAAAACTCACTCTCATATTCGGCCATCGTTCGCCTTTGCAATAGCTTAGAAAGTGCGTATCTCGCGTCTTGATCACTGCCATCCGATCCCATGAACAATAACTCAATTTTTTTGATGAATAGTAACTCGTGAATAGTTTTTTTTTGGTAACCTGAATTGGAAGCCCTCTCAACGAGAGCTCTTAGTGAAAGCACCAATTGATACGACCCTGTTAGGGGTTGTATCGGGATAAGGCACCACTTCAAGCGTGTACGAGCTCCTTAAGAATATAGAGACGAAGAAGATGAGATATTTATTTGATCTTTAAACTTGATTGATTCATTCATAACATTATGACACCTTAAATACTAGTTTATGAGATAACTCTCACAAACATAAGACTTATCCTAACATGACTCAAACAAATATCCTAAACAACCACTCCAACACTTATCCTAATAAAACATAATAAATAAACATGACAATTATCCAACCAAGGGCGTAACATTCCCCACTTCTTCGGAACCACCTTGTCCTTGTTTTATTAGGATAAGTGTTGGAGTGGTTGTTTAGGATATGTGTTTGAGTCATATTAGGATAAGTCTTATGTTTGTGAGAGTTATCTCATAAACTTGTATTTAAGGTGTCATAATGTTATGAATTAATCAATGAAGTTTGTCAAATAAATTATCTAGTTTTCTCTCTATATTCTTAAAGAGCTCGCACACGCTTGAAGTGGTGCTACTATCCTGATACAACCCAAACCGGGTCGTATCAATTGGTGCTTTCATTAAGAGCTCTCGTTAAAAGGGCTTCTGATTTAAGGATAATTTTTTTACTATTCATCGGGTACTATTTACTAATTACTGTTCATCGGTAATTTTTTTTATTGTTCTTCAAGTTATTGTTCATGGCATCGGACGACAACGATCAGGACGTGGAATATGCATTATCTAAGCTTTTGCAAATGGATACGGTGGAAGATTATCAACGGGAGTTTGAGATGCTTATAAAACGAGTAATAATCCCTGAATCTTTACTTAAGTCGTTTTATATCTCCGGACTTAAACTGGATCTACAATGTTTACTCTTAAGGTCAAACCCCAAAACTCTGGACGAAGCTTTTTCATTGGCCCGTGTGGCAGAAACACGCTTCGCGAACCTAGACATTTGGGAATTTTTAAGGTCCAATCCTTCAACTTTGGGAGAAGACTTATTCAAAGCTCGTATCATCGAGGCTCATTTTGAGATAATTGCAAAGGAAGATAAAGAGCACATCATTGAAAAGAAAATAGATGTCATTCTATCATTACAAAGTGAATTAGCTTCACCTGAGATTAAAGGGTCCTTAGATACTTATGAAGATATTGGTGTTGATGAGGTTAGTAGCGCGATAGACGGTGTTTTTGATATTGGTAAAAGTTTGGTTGCTTTTCTAAAGTGGTACAGATAAGCAGATCAAGGCCATTGCTATTAATGGCAAGTCTTGAAAACACAGATGTTGCCATGGGAAAAGAGCTTAAAATTCAAAGAAGAATATGGGATCCCAGAATCAAGATTTTTTTAGACAACACCTTGAGGACAAGGTGGTTCCGAAGGAGTGGGGAATGTTACGCCCTTGGTTGGATAATTGTCATGTTTATTTATTATGTTTTATTAGGATAAGTGTTGGAGTAATTGTATAGGATATGTGTTTGAGTCATGTTAGGATAAGTCTTATGTTTGTGAGAGTTATCTCATAAACTAGTATTTAAGGTGTCATAATGTTATGAATGAATCAATCAAGTTTAAAGATCAAATAAATATCTCGTCTTCTTCGTCTCTATATTCTTAAGGAGCTTGCACACGCTTGAAGTGGTGCCTTATCCCGATACAACCCCTAACAGGGTCGTATCAATTGGTGCTTTCATTGAGAGCTCCGGTGAAGAGGCTTCTCATTCGAGGTTACCAAACGTGAAGCCCTTTCAACGAGAGCTCTCAATGAAAGCACCAATTGATACGACCCGGTTTGGGTTGTATCGGGATAGTAGCACCACTATAGCGTGTGCGAGCTCCTTAAGAATATAAAGAGAAGACTAGACAATTTATTTGACAAACTTCATTGATTCATTCATAACATTATGACACCTTAAATACTAGTTTATGAGATAACTCTCACAAACATAAGACTTATCCTAACATGACTCAAACACATATCCTAAACAACCACTCCAACACTTATCCTAATAAAACATAATAAATAAACATGACAATTATCTAACCAAGGGCGTAACAGGATACTTCCACGTTTGGAATTCTCCATGTTAAATCTCTTTAAGATTTTCTCAATATAAGCACTTTGACATAAACTAATTAACCGCCGTGATCTATCTCTGTAGATCTTGATTCTAAGAATATATGCATCTTCACCCAAATCTTTCATAGCAAAACACCTTCTCAGGTAGGATTTTACATCTTGTAACATTGGAATGTTGTTTCCCATGATCAATATGTCATTGACATACAAGATTAGGAAAGTAACATTACTCCCACTAGCTTTAAGATATACATATGGCTCATCACATTTTTGAGTGAAACCAAATTTCTATATTTCATCATCAAATCGTTTATTCCATTGCCTTGATACTTGCTTAAATCCATAAATTGAACGTTTCAGCTTGCATACTCGGTTTGGATATTTTGGATTGACAAAACCTTCAGGTTCCTCCATATGGACCTATTCTAAGAGATGTCCGTTGAGGAAGGCAGTTTTGACATCCATTTGTTAAATCTCATAGCCATAATATGTGGATGTGGCTATAAGAATCCTAATAGCTCTAATCTCTACAATAGGAGATAAGATTTCTTCATAATCAACCCCGTAGGTTTGAGTGAAGCCCTTCGCTACAAGATGAGCTTTAAAGGTGTGTACAACTTCATCTATGTCGGTCTTCTTTTTAAAGATCCATTTACTTCCAACAGTTTTGCCGTTAGGAGGAAGATCAACTAAGTCCCAAACTTTATTGTGTTTTATGGATTGCATTTCCACATTCATAGCATTCAACCATTTATCAGACTCAGGGTCCAACAATGCAGCTTTATAGTTATTGGGTTCACTAAGATCCCCTAACTCATGCTCCTCAGCATCGATGTATAAGCACATATGATTTGGGGTATTTCGTGTCCTTATGGACCTACGAATGTGAATGATATCACTTTGAGGTTCATTTATTTCTAGATCATCCTCATCATGATGTGAGCTAGTATTTATAGAAGGATGCGTATATTCTTCTTAAATAATTTCAAGATCTTCTAAACTCCTACTTGATTCTTGAGTTATAAGACTATTCTCTAGGAATTCAGCATTTCGAGCAACAAGTACTTTGTTCTCGGGTGGGTAGTAGAAAGAATAACCCATTGTTTCCTTTAGGTATCCTACAAAGATACACTTAACATATCTAGGTTCTAACTTGTCAGGCTTGGTAAGAGTATCTCGCTTAACAAGTGCCTCACAACCCCAGACTTTTAAGTAAGACAACTTAGGGGCTTGCACATGCCATACTTCGTATGGTGTCTTTTCAACCTTCTTAGTTGGAACCATATTGAGAATGCATGCATCAGTCTCAAGGGCATAATCCCAAAAGGACTTTGGAAGAGTTGTTTGACTCATCACGGAGCGAACCATATCTAGTAGGGTTCTATTTCTCCTCTCTGACACACCATTATGTTGTGGTGTGTAAGGAGGAGTACGATGGGCGATTATCCCATGCTCTTTTAGATGATCAAAAAACTCTTGACTCATACACTCGCCCCTACGATTAGAACGTAACGATTTTATAGTCTTCCCGAGTTGATTTTCTACTTCCTTTTAAAACACTTTAAAAGTTTCAAACACTTCATGTTTATGCTTTAACATGTAAACATAACTATAACTACTAAAGTCGTCAGTAAAAGTGACGAAGTAGCTAGCTTATTGCCTTGATACGGTTCTAAATGGGCCATATACATCGGTGTGTATAAGTCCAAGTAGATCTTTGGCCCTTTTCACTTGATGTGTGTAAGGTTTTCGTGCCATCTTTCCAGACATGCAAGAGACGCATTTTTCAAATGCCCTAAGGTCAGTTGAATTAAGAATTCCATCATGTTGCAACTTCTCAATGCGTTTCTTGCTAATGTGTCCAAGACAACAGTGCCACAAGAGAGCAGAGTCCAAGTTTAACTTGGTTCTTTTGTTGCTTACAGTATACATAGAACTATCATTTGTATTAGAATTAGACAAATCAATTTCAAAAATACCATCCCTTGGGACAGCACTAAAATAAACCATATTATTCCTAGAAACTAAAATTATATTATCCACGAAACGATTAACATAACCATCATCATACAAACGTGAAACTGAAATGATTCCTCTTGTAATAGAGGGAGCATAATGACAATTGTTCAAAATAATAACTAATCCGCTAGGGAGACATAAATGATAAGATCCAATCGCTTCAATGGCTACACGCTAACCATTGCCCACGTACAAGCTTAAAGCTCCTGGCTTCAGTTTCCTACTTCTCTTAAGACCCTGAGTTGTATTACTGATGTGAGTGCCACAACTAGTGTCATAAACCCAAAATTTATTAGGAAAAATATAGAGTTCTATAGTGAAGATACTTGAACCGCTAACTCCTTGAGATAGCTTCTTTGTCTTTAGCAACTCGGCTAAATACTGTGGACAGTTCATCTTCCAATGACCTATATCACCGCATTGATAATAGATTGAGTCCTTAGTAGGATTTTCCCTCTTTGGTGGAGGGAGAATCTTGGGCTTGGGAGCATAAGCAACCTTATTTTTCCTTTCCCTTGATTTTGGCCCTTAGCAGACAATTGCGGTTTCTGTTGCTTGTTGTTCTTTTTTTGGACCTTTCCTGCTCAAATTACATGAAGTGCAAGATCTTTCTTGGTCAAAGTTTGCTCATGTAGCTTCAGCATAGCATGCAACTCATTAACCGTCTTCCTCATGCTGTGCATATTATAATTTTGCACAAAACTGTCAAATTCCTTACGTAGAGAGATCAAAATGAGACTCACTCAAAGGTTAAGAAACACAAGGTGGCCTATGTACTCCAGATTGTCTATATAGCTCTTCATTTTGAGAACCTAAGAGCTTACAGACTGCCCTTCTTCCTGTTTGCTAGAGTGAATGTCTCTCATAGTCAGAAGAAGCTCATGCTCTGCTTGTTGAGCAAACAGAGTTTTTAACTCCTGCAACATGTCATAGGCACTAAGGTTTTCCAGATTTTGTTGGATATTTGGTTCCATAGTCATGAGCATGAGTTCAGAAATCTCTTTTGATCCTTTAACCCATGTAGTATGAGCTGCAAGGGCTTCTGGAGCAACTTGCTGACCAGCTTGAGCTGGGACAGGAGCAGGAGGAATTGGCTTCTCTAGGTAATCTAACTTATCCTTAATAGATAGTACAATCCTAAGTTGTCGATACCAGTCAATAAAGTTGGGTCCAGTTAATTTTTGTTTCTCAAAGAAATCCCTGAAAATCAAATTGTTAACAACTGAGGTAGTCATCTACAATCAGAAATAGTTCAAATAATTAGTATTGTCGATAATTAAATTCTTAAAAGAATTAACTACCCAATTAATTACTAATAAGACTAAGATCCAACTTGACCTCCCACTTATTACCGGAGGTACGACCAACGTGTAAACAAGTAGGGCAAGAGGTAAGCGACGAGCGTTAATTGCATAGAATGCAACTCTTAGTTTTATGAGACTTATGACATTAGTAAATCTTATAGCAATGTCAAATGCATATTTTGTCTCATCTCATGCCTCGGGTCTGAGTTCTGACCAGGTAACTCGATTTAAGTCGACCAAAAAAGAACGTGCAAAAATTTACATAGATTATACCTATGAAAAAATTCGCCATGGGTTGGAGAGGCACCGAGGTCTGACCAGAGAGGTCAAACCAAATGCACGTGTTCTTAATTTTGGCTGGCATAGACTTAAAATTTCACATAGGGATATACATATAAATGTGACAAAATCATGTACAAGAAGCATGCAAAACATCTTGTAGCACAAGTTAAGAAAACATTTGTTAACCTTTTTGGTATATACATCATTTTGTCAAATATTCTCGGTAGCTCCATTTTTGGACGCACAAAGAAGCGAAGAAACAGGTCAGCGCGAAGCATATTAAAATCCTGACTTATTTTGGGGAGCCTAAGAAACCTGCCTTAAACTTCTCTTATAGTTTATCCATAATGGGTGAGTCGTACTTCCAATTGACTAATGATGTATTAATGTTAAGAAAAACCCTTTGTTAACATCAGTTTTATATATGCCAATATCGCGGGAAGCATTACAAATTGATCAAACCCTATATTGTACTTTTGCGTGTCCGAAGACACAAGTTATTCCAATAATTCCCTCATATGCCGAAGCATGTAGTGGGGCAGGAGAAGATTAAAGATCAATGTAACCCTAAAAGTTCACTAAAGCCATGGAGCAATAGTGATACATTATATGATAAAAGCATATAGAAACTAATATTACACAAGAGATCAAATTTCATAGTGTAATGTCCATATTAAATTTATCCAAAAACTCTAATTTCATAAATAACACATAATTGGTCACAAGGAGTATGCTTACATGTATAATATCAAACATATTCAAACCAAATTTCTCTTTAAGTATTAGTTTATTTTTAGAGTTTCATAAAGTCTATTTGCAAATATTGAGCAATCACATGGCATATCACATATAAGCAATTAAAACAGACCATAAGATGGTGTAGAAGTGAAGACATACTCTTATATGAAAAGCATTAAATCATATAATGCCTCGAGTTCTCAAAAGAGTCTTCCCTAAACGGAGAACCAAAAGACTCTCACTAGGTTTTCTGTTAAAGTTCCTAGATCGCCACATCCATCATATAGCATGATTGTGTGAGTCTTAAGGCTGAGATAACGAATAGAATAACATGGTAGCTTAATTAACTATTAATTTATAATATATTCTTGTTATTAACAAGTAATATTATTTTAGTTCTAGGTCTTTATTTATTCTTTATGGCAAGAATTGTATGTTGTTGCCATAATTTTCCAATAAAACAATAGATAAATGTTTTCTCATGCAGCCCTAGCGTGTTTAATTCGTGTGTAACCCATAAACACCAAACGAGGATGACTTATGATGCCATTGTTGGGATTTAACAACTAGTTAACCAATAACTATGAGTACGCATCGGATATGGATCTAGTTTAGCATATATGATTAACACACAAATGATACGAGAAAAACTAACCTTCGATGAATGAATTAAATGAATTAAAAGAGAACTAAACCTTTTGAAACTAGTGGATAAATTTCCACCTCTATGGTCGCATACACAAACACGTCCAACGAGCACGTCTAGATGCTACTCTAACTTCATGTATATCCCAAACAAGTGTATGCCACTGAATTAAGTACCAAAACCCACCCAAAGAATCTGTATCCAAAATCAAAAGGTAGATCTAGGGTTTCCACCGAATTTGGTTCTACTGATTTTCACCAAACAGAGCCGAATTTTACCAAAATGAAACCTTAATCGTTTCTACTTGTTGTCACACCTTGAGAACTAGTAAACCAAATCCCTAAACCTTCTGTAGAAGTTGTGGGATCGAATCACACATTGAATACCCCTTTTGGGACTACCTAATTTCAACAGAAAAGAAAAAGGGTATATCGAATTTTAGAAAACCTAACTAGGGTTTATGTAATTCGGTTATTTTGTGTTAAGGAGGGGGAGAAAGAATTTCTTTGAGTGTTTAGGGTTGTGTGTTGCATCTGGAATGAGCTAGGGTAAAGGGGTTTTATAGCCTTGAAACCCTACTCATGATAAGACTAGGAAAATCACTTATATCCTTATCATAACTCTTTCCCTTCTTCCTTATCTCTAAATAATGAACCTGGACACTCTCTAGAACCCTCTATGGCCGACTACTTCACTTAGGCTCTATAAGGTTCGTGTCTTGTCATTATAGGTCCTTTGGTTTACAATTAGAAACATTACGTGAAGTTTAAAACGCATCCTAAGTGTTTAACGTGTGTTCCCCCAATAGGCTCACACATTTCTAGTCGTATTAGAGCTAATCCAATAAAACATTGTATGCTCAAGCTATTTTTTTGCTATATTAATGTTAGCCTGAGTACTTTATATTTGATGTTTGGGGTGGACGTCACAGATGCATTGAAAATTAGTTCGAGCACATATGGATGCAATCTCTTTTATTTGTCTTCCTCACTCAATATATGTCACGTGTGACATCAAAATTAACAAAACTTGATCTAACAGATCCTTTATGAACATGGTTTAAAGTTATGTGATTCTAAATATATAGTGGTTTGGGGGTGTTAAAAACATTGTTGTGTTTGAAAGGTATGATTTTTAGCAAAAGTTAATTATTTGGATGCTTAATTTTTCTATTTTTAATGAAATTGAATATAGTAGCTAAATAGGATGGCTTAAAGATGGTCTACAATCATATTTGTGTGAAAAATTATGTTTATTAGCAGAGATTTGACACATTAGCATCAATTACCAATCTATAAATGAGTTACTAAGATATACATTTTTGTAATTTTTCACCAAGAGGTAAAAAATGTTAAATTTGTAGTATAACATAGGCTATTCAAATGAGATATCAAAGAACACAACAAACATAGATCAAAAGAGTTTGAAAGATGATAGTTGTTGATTTAAAGGTGAAGTTGTGATTGTTATGATGAAAAAGAACAACGGTAGTGATCAATGCTTATTGAAACGCAACCAATATGATGATATTTTTAGTTTTGGAAGATCAAGTAAATGATTTAAGCAGTCACATAGAGAGCATTGGTCTTGATAGGGACGCTGACATCAAAAGTCAACAGAGTTGTGCAAAGCGCTATGAACTTCTAGAATTGTACTAAAGCTTTTCTACTAAAGCTGTCGATATAATTCTGTACTAAAGCTGTCAACTTGTCTTTGATATTTTGCTTATCCTAAAGCTCATGTAAATGATATTTTTGTTTGATAAAAATGTTTCAAGACAGAGGCTTTCCATTTTTTCCTACAACTACAAGGATTGTATAAACTTAAAAGGTGGGTTTTCTAGATTCGTCGTATCTAAAAAGAGAGTATGCACATGTAGCTCTAACCCTAAAAAACTAAATGCATGCTCCTACCTGAGAACAATAAGGAGGTTCATATCTTAGTTTTCTTCACCAAAAGGGGTTGTTAAACTGTACCTTTTGAATCATATAATTGTGTTACGTTAGCAAACTATGACATTGTCTGGTAAATGAAGGAGATTCGTCTATGACATTCTATATATATATCATTGATAACGCCTTAATTATACATGTTTTCGGCGACATTATTTGTACATATTTCATCATTTCTCGTGAACTTTCAATACTTAATAGCATAAAATGTGTGCAGATTCATTTGAAGACAGTCCGAGCTCAAAAAACATTCAAATACAAGTGTTTATACTTATTGGAAGCAAAGTTAGAAGAAAATAAATAATAAAGTCTAAAATCATAAGGAAGTGCGCCACACTTACTTTCTTGTATGCCGCACTTATCAACGAAATAAATGAAAGTAGTTAATTCCACAAGTGCGCCGGTTTTCCCAAAAAGTGCGCCGCACTTCTCTTCAGCATTAATGATAATCTAACCGACATAGGCAAAGTACGCCGCACAATATATTTTGTGCGCCGCACTTTTGGCCTCACCCAGCCTATAAATAGAGAGGATTTCCAAGCAATTTCACAACATCTCATACAATTCAAGATATCTCTCTCTCTCACATAAATCTCTCTTAATCTCTGGGATTCAATAAAAAATTCTGGTGAAGACGAAGACGGTTTTATAATACTTAGTATAATAACAGTTTTAGTAAGATTCGATACTTGTAAGCGGGTTGTGTTTATACTTCATAGCCTATCTGGATCTCGTATGTATTTTATTTTCCTATTTCACTTTGTTATTATGAACTCAGTAGCCATGAGAGGTTAAATTTCTCATGACTACTCGGTGATGTTAATATAATAAATAAGTATCTGGTATTATTACGATCTTGTTAATCTTAAACTTATGTTAAAATCCTATCGTGTCTTATCTTGTTAACTTTTTTAATCAACTTTGATTGTATACACATAACGGTATAGGTAGAAAGACCTGTTGTGTGCTATATAGTTTAAAGATTTGTCTACGGTTTTTATCATTTGATTGGAGAAAACCACTTACGTTAATTGATAAACAAAATAGATTTGATATAATAGTAACTTGATTATTTGCATGACACATCTGATTAAGTTAACTAATATAAGTTTTAAGTTAAAACAAGTTAATTTGTGAAAACGTTTTTTGACGAAAAAACTTTTTTATGAGTTAAGTCCTGAAATCAAAGATCGTAATCATTACCATTGCTTAGGCACTACATGAAACTCTTCGAGTAGTCATACTCCTTTATTATTGAAATCATCATCAATCATATCTCATATGAAAAAGTCATTAAGATTTGTCTTAAAACTTGTGATTATACGAACATAATTAAATCCCTGTGAACGACCTGGTCTTACCTGAAATATTATACTACATACGTGGGTTATACTTTACCCGTGTGTTTCCATTTAATAACCGGTAATTTCAGTCCTATAAATTTAAAGCTTTTGAAACACATCAAAGTTTTTGACGCCGCTGTCGGGGATTGAATTGTTTCTTGTTTAAGTTATTACTGTTTTTCAAACCCAAAATTTTCAAAATCGCCATACAATTTTCTGGCAAACTGAACCAAAACTCTTTTTTCTTCAGGAAGTACGCCGCACATTATATTTGTGCGCCGGTTTTCCTGGAAACCCATAAAGTACGCCACACTTTATCCAAGTACAACGTACTTTCTGCAAATTTTCACAAACAGAGTTTGATTTCAAAGTCAAAACCAAATCAAACCAAAAAACCCTTTTAAAACTTATAAAATTAACTCTGAAAGCATGTGAAATTTATTCCTTGTGTTAGTATTTGTTGAAATTTTATATATATGAAATTTGTATATTAAATCAAAAAAATATAAAAAATATTACTTTACACTTTATATGTTTCAATCTATGAATATTTCTATGCTTATCTTGCTTGTTAATTGCCTCTTACTTTTTGAGTGTGCTTATTTAAAAAATAGTAATAAAAATCTTATAAAAACTAAAACAAAATTTTGTAACCATCCATATTATTATATAATTAAACTGTGTTTATTAATCTGTTACAATTTGTTCTTTATGAATTATTTAAGAGTAATAAAAACATAACCTTTAAAAATCTAATAATAAAATGTTTGAAAACTTTTGTAACTGAAAACTTAATAAGTACGACGTACTTATTAGTAAGTACGCCGGTTTTTCAGGAAAACGTTAAAATTTTTGAAAAAACTCAGGAAGTACGCCGCACTTCCTATGAAGTGCGACGCACTTGTATGCCTGTGCAGTCACAAAACATTTATATCTTCGTTATCATAAGGAAATTGCTCTGTTTGTTGATTACTATACGTTTATTAATCTTATGAAAGTGTAAAAAGATGTTATTATTTGTTTTAACCAACCCACTAACGTTTGTTCTAATGTTGTGGTGTGTTAAAAGAACTATGGACCCTAATTCAAGTATTGGAAAGATTTGCCTGGGAGAAGATAATCGATTTTCGTTAAATGATGGAATTGAGAGTCATGGAGAATAGGAAACTCCAAAATGCCAAGACACATCTTGTATTCAAGAGAAGAAAGAGACTAAAGCGTTCACTTTCTATAGGATGGAGACAGAGGAAATAAGCGAAAGGTACATAGCACCGTGCTTCGTGAATGGACTTAAAGCTTACGATGAGGAGATAAATTTGGAACAAGACAAAAATCTGATCTTGAATGAATTTGCTGTTAAGTTATGCTTGGAGCACGAGGTGAAAGATGGAGAAAAGGTGGTTAAGAAAGAATTGATTGTGGCTTTAAGAGGTGAAATATACTTTGTGAAATTCATCATAAACCTCGAGGAGGATGACATTAAGCCTAGAGTAATTCTAGGAAGATCGTTCATGAGACTCACAAAAGGTATTGCAGATTTTAGGAATGGTGTCATAACCATTTATCCTGAACTTGATCCCTTCCTAGATAAATCTGAAGAAATTGAAAAATTCGAGGATGATTGGGAGTTCATACTAGATGGAATCGATTTTGGGGACATTCTAGAAATCAACAAAGCTGAACTACCACCGTTTGTATGTAAAATGTGAAAAAGTGCTAGGAATAAGAGAAGGCTGTTTGAGAACCACTAGATAAACTATTTTGATAAAGGACCGTCATTGAACAATAGACAACCCTTAACACAAGAAGAAGCTGCCCGTGAAGCAATTGTTATTGATATCTATAAAAGGTTTTCTATACTTGAAGAGGCAAGACCTGTTATCGAGACTATGGCATACAGTGACAAATATAAGAAGATACTGGATAGCATTTTATTAGACAAGCATTAATTAGATGGTGAAATCAAGAAAGAAGAAGAAGAAGCTGTAAAAAGAGTCATGGGAGAAGCTTTGAAGGAGAAGGAGAATCCTGGTCCATTCGTAATTCTAATCCGCTTGGAGGTAAAAATTGATCTTAACGCCTTAGCTGATACCGGCTCTGACACTAACGTTATGCCATTTCGCATCTACTCTAAATTGGGAAGAGATGAAGTCAAACCTATGAATCGAGGAATAACTATGCTCAATCACTCAAAGGCAGAACCTATGGGACTTTTGAAAGACGTATTGTGCCAAATAGGAGTAACCACCATCATTGCAAAATTTCTCATTCTACATATGCCTGTGGACAAGGAAGTCCTAATACTTGTTGGAAGAGGATTTCTATATACTTGTGGTAGCATACTGTGTTAGGAATAAATCTTCACAAGAGTTAATACTGCCAAGGTATAACTAACAGTACTAATAGAGTTAGTACTGCCAGTACATACTTAGTACTGCCAGAGTTAGTTAATACTGTTAGAAGAAAGAGTTAATACTGTTGATGGTCAAAGCTGCTGACTTGGAGATAAGTATGCATGGAGATAAATATGGGATGCTTGTAACTGATCCTAAAAGATAGGTATTTATCTCGTAAAGGACTCCTTGTGTTCTATAAAAGGAGATCCTAGGTTTAGGATATAAATATACACTTTTACATACTTAAATGAATACTTTTAGAGAAAAATTGTGATAGCTTCAAGGTTGTAACCCCAGTACTACAAGAGTACTCGTATTATTATTCTAATAATATTGAAGCAGTTTGTTATTACTTCATTGTTTGTTTGGTTATTTCTGTTCCATTAATAAACACCTCCAGAGTATCAAAGTGTAGATTCCGCATACACTTTGGTATACATACAAAGTCTCAATCTTTTTTATTTTGGATTCTTCCAAGGTAACAAACACTTTACTACGTAAAGAATCGATCAAGGCGAGGGATCAACAAGTGGTATCAGAGCCTATGCTTTGAGATACTTTGATCTAGAAGAAATGGAGTTGGAAAATTCTCAGAACAATGCGTTGGCAAAGCTTCCCATGCTCAAACTAGGGGTGTATGAGATGTGGGAAATTAGGATCAAGCAGTACTTTCAGATCCAAGATTATGCATTATGGGAGGTAATTGAGAATGGGAATTCGTGGGTACCTATTCCTGTAACAGCACCAGAATCTGGTCCATCAACAATATTGAAGATGACTGTGCTCTCTACTGCTAAAGAAAAGATTTGCAAAAAGAATGATGTAAAGGCCAGAAGTCTTCTGCTCATGGCACTACCCAATGAACATCAACTTACCTTTAACCAGTATGTTGATTGTCAATCAATGTTTGCTTCCATTAAAGCTAGATTTGGAGGGAATGAAGCAACAAAGAGGACTCAAAAGGCCCTACTGAAGCAACAGTATGAAAACTTCAATGATTCAAGCTCAGAATCACTTGATTCTATCTTTAACAGGCCTCAAAAGCTTGTTAGTAGATTGGCAATTCTGGGTGTAGTTTGGATGAGGAGCTTACCTTCTGAGTGGGATACACATGTGGTAGTCTGGATAAACAAACCCGACTTTGATACTATGGGTTTGGATGATTTGTACAACAATTTTAAAATTGTTGAACAAAAGGTTAAGAAATCTATTGGTGCTATCAATGATGAAAAGAACTTGGCTTTTCTAACCACTTCAGGTGCAAGCAGTACTACAAATATTAATACTATCAATCGTGAAGTTAGTACTGGTACCACCAAAGTTAATACTACCAGTCCTGAAACTGATACTGCTAGTTTTAGTGATGCCACAATGTATGCTTTTTGTCTACTAAACCACAAGGGTCTCAACTAGTTCATGAAGATCTTGAGCAACTTCATGATGATGATTTGGAATAAATGGATCTAAAGTGGAATATGGAACTACTAAGCATGAGGGCAAGAAAGTTCTATCAGAGAACTGGAAGGAAGAACATCATTGATGGAAGCAGTACTGCTAGATATAATAAATCAAAGGTAGAATGTTTCAACTGCCATAAAATGGGACATTTTGCCAGAGAATGCAGAGCACCAAAAAGTAAAGACAACAGAAATTGGAATCAAGGTGGCTCATCAAAGGCAGTAAGGATTGAAGATGCTTCTAAAAAAGCAATGTGTGTTATAGATGGTGCTGGATTTGATTGGAGTGACATGGCAGTGGAAGAAATTCAAGCAAACATGGCTTTCATGGCATTCTCAGATTCTGAGGTATCAAATGATAAATCTTGTTCTAAATCTTGTTTGCAAAATTATGAAGCTCTAAAGAAACAGTATGATGATTTACTTGTTAAATTAGATGATACTGGTTTTAAAGCTTCTACATACAAAAGAGGTTTATCAATTTTAGAAGGGCAAATAATTAAATATAAAGAATCTGAAGTCCTTTTTTCTGAGGAAATGCTTTGCTTAAAAGAAGTGTAGGTCACAAAGAGTATCTAATGGGATTACTTAAGACTGAACTTGAAAAGGTTAAGGAAGAAAAGGAGGGGTTTGAGTTTAAGATTGCAAAGTTTGAAAAATCATCAAAAGACTTAGATCAGTTGTTAGCAAGTCAGATAACTGACAAAAGCAAAAAGGGTTTTGGTTATAATGTTGTCCCCTCACCTCATCCTTTGATTCTAAATAGACCAACATGTTTAGACTTATCTTATTCAGGTCTAGAAGAATTCAAACAACCTGAGGTAAATGAGTATGGTCCTAGGGATTCAAGTGTAAAGCCCACCACTGGTTGTGATAAAGAGTCAGATAATTCTAAGGAGAATATTGATGACTCTTTAAAACAACAACAAATGACTGACTTTAGATCTGTTAAGTCTCCACTTAAGGTAGACAAAGATTGGAAAGAAAAGTTTTTCTCTCCTGCTAATCAAGTTAGGGAAGAAGCACCTAAGAAAGCTAGACAGAATTATGATGTTCCAATCATTGAAGATTGGGTGTCAGATGATGAGGATGATGTTGAATCTATCCCTAAAGTTGAAAAGAAAACTGTTATACCTACTGCTACTAAGAAAGAGTCTGTTAAACCAGAAACACCAGTTAAGAGGTCAGTTAGGTATGCAAAAATGTACAGGTCACAAAGACCTAGAGGAAACCAAAGAAATTGGAATGGTAAAAAATTCAATCAATTAGGATGTAACTTTGTTTTTAATAACAAGGCATGTTTTATCTGTGGAAGTTTTGATCACATTCAATACAGTTGTCCTAATGTTCACAAACATATGATTCTAAGAGCAGTCTTAATGAAGACTGGCCTAAAAACTGTTAATAATACAAGGCCTGTTAATACTGTTAGGTCTGTTAACACTGCCAGACCTTTTAGTACTGCTAGGGATTTTAATACTGTTAGGCCTTCTTATACTGCTCACCCAAAATCAATAGTTCATTGTGCTAAACCAAGGACACATTTTAACAAAAAGGTCTCATAATCAAAATGTTAATACTGGTAGACAAACTATTAATACTGGTAGGCAAAATGTTAATATTGACAGGGCAAGGGGATTTAATGTTGTTAAGCCCTCAGCATGTTGGGTTTGGAAACCCATCAAACCCAATGGTGCATCACTAGTTTT